>PVIU01006943.1:0-96447 GCA_004026605.1 Ondatra zibethicus | reverse complement strand
CATGTATTATCTTTTTGAGAACCGAGTCTTTTTGAATGCACTCCTTCCTAGGCCAGGAGGGATGGGGGTGGGCCTTGGACTTCCAACAGGGCAGGGCACCATGCCCTCTTTCAAGGAAGAAGGGGGAGGGAGGAGAGGTGGGGGGTAGTGGGAGGGGACCGGGAGAAGGGGAAGAAAGGAAAAAAACTTTATTTCTTTAATTATGTTCTTGAATGGAAAAAATAAAACAAAACAATGTATGGGAAAAAAAAAGATACCAGCCCACTGGGGTGTGTCTCTTATACTTTAAAAAGCAGTGGGAACCATGTGCTCTCTCTCTTGCTTCTGGCCCCATTCCAGCTGCTAGACTCTCTGTTTCCTGTTTGCGATGAGAGGACTGCTGTTTGGGACGGTGATCTGTAAGTTTCTCCCCTCAAATAAATAACCTTTATTATTATCCATAAAAAAAAAGAATTGGGGCAATAAGGGTATGTATGTTATCCCCACATTATCCTGTACCAAGTTCATTGAATTCTCACAGATTTTCCAGAATTTTGATACTTTTTCTTTTTTTTTTTTCTTAACTTAAAGTTCCCTTGTCTTATCTGACTTTATTTCTGTCTGTGGTGGGTGACAGAGTGTAGGTAAAGCTCCATTTTAGAGTGAGGCATTTCGGGATTGTGGTTGGAGGTTTCATTCTGTTACAGTTTTGTGATGCCACCGAGGTTGCTATGCAGAAAAGACAGGGAGAGAAAGGCAGTTATTGTGGTTGTGGTGGTTACTGACTTACAAATCCAGCACATATAGGCAGTCCAACCCCACACTAACAACTTATTCTTTACAATTAATTTTCTAGCCTCTTGTGAAACTGAAGACAAGAACATACTTTTAGTATCTTATTCTTCATGAGTTGTTTAATTTTAGACCCAATCAAATATTTTTTTTGTAAATATGATATTTTTAAGTTCCTCATGATTGAAGACATTAGTTAGCAGTGCAATAAGAAGTAGAATACCATCCTAATAACTCAACTGTAGAGAAAACAATGGATGTCAAAGCCATGTGCTCTTCACAGTGAGAAGCCTTTTCTATGAGTAACCTGAAAGCCATGTGACTTCCGTTGACAGGGGCACCTAAATGTAAGCTCAGTTAGAGCAGGGTAAAGAAAAGAACTCTCACAGTGTGTTTGGGGGATGAGAGGGTTGTGAATGGAATACAAAGGACCCTTGTTTTCTAGTTATTACAACGTGTATAAAAGCATTTAGATGTGTGTCATCGTAGCTTTATGTAGGTTTTTAATTCTTGTGAAATATTTTTAAGACTAGATTTCTAAGCTTATTTACTGATATTGCTCATAATGAATGCTTGGCTGTCGGCTATAGACCTGCACATATTGTCTTTATGGGGTGCTTCAGGTGTCAGGCCACAAGTGGAAAGAGGGTTGCGGATAACCGTCGCCATGCTCACTTCTCCCAGATGTTCAGAACCTGCCTCTGCCATTTCAGGAGTGGTCGTCAGTGCTATTCATTTTCTGCACATTTGAGTGCACAGTTGCCCTGTTAGACCCATGAAGCTCTCCTGCTGAGCTTTCCTTATTAAATTTAGATTTATCTCGTGGTGGCCGGATGTGAATTGTGCTCTCTTTACATTTGCAGTTTTTTGTTCTCCCTGTAGCCCCACTTGAGCAAGCTGTCTTGGTCTTGCCTGTACTAATACCAATAGCATCACTTTCTTTTGCTCATGCCTGCTCATTTTCACAAAGTAATAAGGAAAAAATAATGAAATATTCAAATTGCCTCATAAACACAGCCATGAAACCAAAGCTTGGACACTGTCCTCTCAGAACCTTTTGCCTAAGAAGCAGCACTGCTCCCAGAGAGCGCAGGATGGCAGTTCCTCATCTGATGAGTTAAAGACAGTGTTAAAAGGCTGCTTCCCCACGGAACTAACCCAACTCCAGTGTGGTAACTGCAAACGAATCCTTAGTACTACAACCTTTCAGTCTAATGACCTTGATTATTATGCTATATTCCATATATATGAACACATAAACATGAATACTGGTTTCTTTTTAATTAGCCAGTCTTTTTAGTGCCAGCAGGAAGTCTGGAGATGTGTTCATGTAGTCAAGTTAGTGATGTACATACGTGTAAACATTTCGCTGTTTAGAATTTCAAATCTAATAATGCATACATGACACTTTTACTTGCCTAGAATTTTTTGCTTTATCCATTTTAATGTTTTTCTTTCTGTTATTTTCAAATCTACAAGAATTCTGAGAGCTAAATTAAATATTTATATTTATTTGTTCAACTAATATAACAAATAAACACATCACACATCCTTGATGTCATCTCTTTTAAATGTTTCATACCTTTCCTTTCTTTGTCTTGTTTATGATTTCCTTATCGTGATTTTTACAGCAACCCTTTTCCTTCTGGTTTTAATAATAAGCTATTTGTTATCTCTATGATTTGCAATGTTCTGTTTTTCTTGAAGTGATGATGATCATTCTCTTTTTGTGAAATTATTTCCTATTGTGGATATTTCTCTTGTACTTATGAAAAAGTTTAAGAATGTTGTGTATCTTCTATCTTTTTGGTATATTTGATATCTTCTTGCCTAACTATTTAACCATTATATGTTTCTACTTTGTTTACATAGTTCACTCAATCATTTCTCCAAATTTCTGGATGTTTTGCAAAATTTGTTGCATATGTCATTATCATCATTATTAATTTTTAATTTTGTTACATTTTTTTTATTGTCTGGAGAGGGCATGCATATCAGAGTTCAGCAGTGAAGTTCAGAAGACACTGTCTCTTCCAACTATATGGGTCCTAAGGAGTGAAATCAGATTGGCAGTCTTGGCAACTAGTGCTTTGACTCACTGAGCCATCCTGCTAGCCACAAGATTATTATTTCTAGTACTCTAACTTCAAGGAGTTGATATTATTTGAAAGAAAAATGATCCTTACTTCATAATAAGAGTACTGGAGACTCAGAATAATGAAAATACAATGTTTATTTTACAACCTTGTGAAAGTAGGTGTCATTGTAAAGAAATGGCAGAAATGCTAATTTGCTAGTTTGACAGAACAGTGGTTTTTATATTCCTAGTATTTCATCTTCTCTCTTTTTTAAATTTTTAATGTTTTTCATTTTTATTTTTATATGCATTGGTGTTTTGCCTGTCTGCATGTCTATCTGGGTGAGGGTGTTACATCCCCTGGAAGTAGAACTACAGACAGCTGTGAATTGCCATGTGGGTGCTGGGAACTGAACCCTGATTCCTCTAGAAGAGCAGCCAGTGTGCTTAACCCACTAAACCATCTCACCAGCTCCTTCCCACCCCTCTTAACTCCTCATTGGTTGAATTCTGATAGTCTTTCCTCTTCATCTAGCATAGTCTCCTTCTCAAACTCCCCATTCTCCTGAAGCTAGAGATCTCGGACCCTTTTCGGGCATGTGGGCTTAGCATTGTAGAAGACTGTAACTTTTCATCTCCAGGATAAATTAAGCAGAAACCAGACAAGAAGAGCTAGCTGGGAAAGTCAGAGTCCTGGTGACTCCTGCTTATCTATGTTTCCTTGATGAGTTTTACATACATGCCATACTGAAAATGAAAAAGAGGCCATGATAATTTAATTCTTATGCAACTATTTACCTTGACTCCTGTGAGTCATTTCCATATCCATAAAAATTTTAAACCACTTGAAGATATAAAGATATGGACACACGTGTATTTTAAAAATTAATTCTGAAATTTGTAGGCAAATTTATTTAACAGGAAAAAATACACTGAGTGCCAGTTACCAGTCCCAGAAACAAAAAATGTTACATGGTCTCTCATCTGTGGATTCAAACTCACACAATCCCCTTTGACCTCTCTGGTTTCTGTGGTTATTGGAGGTTGAATACTCACCTCTGCAGATTTGCAATAATAAGGGAACAATAAAATAAACAAGTAAAAGTAATTTGAATGGGGAAATGAGAAAATCAGAGGGAAGATCAACATAGGAAGGGGAAAAAACTACAGTAAAGATGTCTGAAAACATCATAAGGAATCATATTATTATCCACATACTTAAAATTATGAACAAAATATGCATTCATTATGTTTATACAGATACAGTTTACATAAAATTTGCTTGCCTTGGTTAACCATTCTCCCTTCAAGAGCCTTAGACTACTGTGGGCAACTAGCAACTAAGGAATGGTGAGAACAAGAGAGATTTGTTTTCCCCAGAGAAGAGTTCCCTAGATGCAGATCCAATGCTGAGATCAGCTCTGAAATTGGGTACATGCATGTAACCCATATTTGGACTGAGAAGATTGAATTATATATTTGATGACACACACACACAAACACACATCCATACAATATATTGAAGCATTTATCTACTTACCCTTTATCAATAAAAGCTTGGAAGTCAAATATCGGGGTAAGAACCTGATTGATCAGAGAAGTAGCAAAGAAATGACCAGTGACTGCATCTCTCTCTCTCTTTCTCTCTCTCATTGATATAACAGGGCTGAGAATCTTTCCAAACTCCTCCCTACTACTTCCCCTATCTCTCTCAGTTTGTCCTTGCTTCTCCAAACCTCCATGGCTAATTTGGAACCGCTAGTACCTAGCTCACCCTCTGATTCAAAATAAACATTTTTGGTAGTCACAAGAGTATCAGAGCATGATCAACATATTCCCCAACAGCATATATTCTTTTATAAAGTAACCATAGTTCATAATTTGGGAGATAAAGGGAAGGTAGAAGGGAAGGTTGTATGGAAGAAAAGAAAAGGGGGAAAATGTTATTTTAATTTCAAAACATAAAACATGCCTTGTCTATCATTCATTTCTTTGAAGAGTAATACAGTTTCTAAAATTGTCTGTCTTGTAGACAAGATCATCTTAAATGTATGCACTTGATGTTTCAAGTGTAGGCTGTTTTCTCCCCCTATTGTTTCAAAAGTTTTCTGTTCTACCTACTGATATCTGAATCATAGGTTCTTCCACGTTATTTTTAATTCTTAAGCACAAGTTAAGCTGTTCATGGAACCCCTTTCTAATTCTAAGAATCCCTTCTATAGATCTAACTTGTTTGGTTTTTTATTTTCATTTCCTTTACTGTATCTTTTAAAAGTTATCATTCTGGCTTTGAGAGCCTTCTAAGTTTATTGTGAAGGTTTGGATTAGAGGGATCCCTTGAAACTCCACTAACTGCTTTTGAGCTGTTTCTCCTGAATGTCCCCCATGTTTGATCTTCTTTGCCCAAGTCATCGGTTGTTGCCTATAGTGATGACATCAGTAACAACACTTCGTTTAGCTTATCCCTTTATTTCTGACATTCACTTCACAGTCTTGGTGCACCTTGGTGCATAAAGCAGCTAAATAGGAAATAGCCTAGAAGTTCCCATTGAATTTACCCAGGGGAATGAGAAGTATGCTTAAGTGCACTAGGTCTAGAGTCCATAAGCTTATCTTACAATTACAAATTTAGGTTGTGTAAGTACATAGTTAATAAAGTACACACTCCATTAAGTACTCAAATAAAGGTTAATGAATGCAAGGTACTACTAAGAATTTCTCCAGGGCAGAAACTAAATGTTGTTGATCATCTTGTCCTGAAAAAAAAATGAACCTTGCCTTCCTTTTTTAGTCCATAAGAGTAAAAAGCAGGATATATGAGTATGAGCAGGATATATCAATCTAGGAGTGTAAGGAAGACTAAAGACTTATCAATGAAATAATCCATTGCTTGGTACACAGTAAGGACAACAGAAGTAGTTGCTGGTATTGTCATGAAATCCAGACCCTTCCCTTTAAAAATGAGAAGGCAAGGACTTGGTCCCTGAGCTGAACAAAACCTAATCTCAGACTCGGAGATGAGCATTTACTTAGAGAAGCAAAGACAGTCTTTCCTCATGTTCCTCACACATGCCTGTGTACTTGTTTCTTCATGCATTAACACGTATGCACATAATGAACATATATGGTGCAAAATAGAGCACTGTTACTATAGGAAGGGTTATTTTGACATCAGCTTGTTTCATTTAATAACTTCTTTAAAAATATATAAAATTATTCATCAAACTAAAAGGCAAATTTTAAATTTTATTTTATAGTATAGATATAATTCCAACATTTAAGAAACCTTGTCTCGACTATATAGCAAATGAGAACATTTTAAGATTGGTCCATCTCTGGAAAGTGAAGTATTGGGTCAACTGCTCCACCATCATGAGGATAATGTCAGAGGTACCATGGGTGAAGATACTCAAGACACTTTAGAATGTCCGTACAACAGTTCAGCTCTTGCCACACATGTGTAATACACGGAGAAGCATACCACCTCACCAGGAATGGGTTCACTGACTCTGCCAAGGAATAGGCCTAGGATTTCGAGAAGACAGCATTTCCTTTGAACATCTTAAAACAGGGATGTCTGATATACACACCTGTGTTGCACGGTGAGCTCAGCATTGTTTGAGAATTTTAATTGTAGGTTTTCAGAAGACACTGAATGGAGTGGATCAGAATCTCATTAAGAGTAGAGCCTTGGATGCAAGATTTTTAAATGATATTTTACAGATTTTCAGTTCTGTAATTATTTTTCTTGACATCAGAAAGAGCAACTCCCAGGAACATTGGACTGAAGAATTGCAGATGCTACCCTAATTTCCTGAGTGAGAATTTACATTTTGGCAAAATTCCCACATCTTTCATATGCATATTAATCTTCGTGAGTCACCAATCTTAGTTTGATACACTTTTAATAAACTGATAGAAGTATCTGAATCATTTGGAGTGCTCTACTCAGATACTATGCCCACTCCCAACCACAGAATTTCTGATTTACTTGCCTAAGGTGAAGCTCAAGCAAGCAGCAATGCATTGGTACCTGGGTTGCTAGGTTGATTCTAATATTTTACTGTGAGGAAGAGCCCAAGACACATGGTACACTACCAGGAGATGAGACCAGAGCTTAGTGGTCATGTTCATTTCATCCCAAAGTCAGCTTTACCTTTCTCTTTATGTGAATTTATTCACATTATGGAATAAGTTGAACTACAAAATGGAGAGGTGCAAAGTCCTGCTGAGCCCCGCAGTGCCAAAATTACTTTTAGCTGATTCAGAGAGAGTATCCAGAAGTAAAGATTGTCCTGTCTCATAACCACAGTGCTAATAGGGATCGATATCCAGTGGCCTTCAAAGGGCAGAGAAATGGGGAAGGTTCCATGCTTTACAGAATCTATTTTAGAGATTTCTGTGACAATGTTTTAACTTTGATGTGACTGGTGTGTCATTTATCCCTTCAGTTATGACATGTGAGATATGCCTACCCCCCTGCTGAAGATGTTCTGAAGTAAGCGGGAGAAAAATGCATGTCAATGACTGATTGAACTTTTTAAACTGCCTCATTTCGAGTTGATAGTGGGAGTGGGTACTAAAAGAGCTGCCCAACTTTGGAATTTATGGGGAAGGAGACTCCCCACCATCAGGCAAAAATGCCTCGGCTTCCAATTGAGTAGTCTAAAAATAAACCCTCACTCCATTTCCTAAAGTAGTCTTTGCGTTGTGAATTTCTATAGCAATTATTGTTCATGTGTTTTATTCAGTGGTTATCAGCCTTCTTCTGACCTCAGCGGCACCTGCATATTCACAGGCACACCCAGGCATGCTGCCACACCCACACACATATTAGAAAATAAATCTTTAAGAGTCTCTTCGATTTTTATAGGACAATGTATCAAATTCATGTTTTTAAGTTTTGTTATTCATTTTTCATACAAACCGCAGTTTCCCCTCCCTCACTTTCTCCTTCTGCCCTCACTTTCCCCACCCCCATCCCCACCCACTCCTCTGGGAGGGTAAGGCCACCCATGGGTAGTCAACAAAGCACAGCACATCAAGATGAGGTAGGACACTAATTTAAGTTTCTTTATTATTTTATTTTGTATGCATCTGCATTTTTCTTTCTAAAAGGTGTTATATTTTCAAAGCAGGAACATGCATCTCACATTTACAGATACTTCCGGCACAGTAGCTCATTGGTTTCCAGCACATCAAAAAGTAGTATTTCCCATGCTTGGGATTTGCAATTTTGATTTTTTTCCTTTCATGGAGATTTTTTCCCTTTTGCATTTAAAGAAAGGTGTTCTTTTTAGGATAATTATGGTGTATATTAAAATGTTCCAAATATAATAGACATGTTCTGACTATTTTAACAAGCACTCAAAGCTAGAATTTGAAGAAAAACACATATCACCGTTTTAATAGAAAATGATCTACCTCCTAATTACTCAAATACTAATGAGTAGCAGTTGCATGCCCAAGACTGAAAAGGCTACACAGCAGTTCACTCCCTGGGCAGCTTGACATTATAGTCTTCTTAAGATGAGGACAAAGTGTATCACTTGGAAACATACAAACAAATGTGGGGCTCAGTACTTAAGAGCATTGGCTGCTCTTACAGAGTGCTCCTGCTCAGTTTCCAACAACCCTGTCAGGCATCTCTTAGTGGCCTGAATTCTGATTCAATGCCTTCTTCTGACCTCAGGGGCACCTGCATATTCACAGGCACACCCAAGCTTACTGCCACACCCACACACATATTAGAAAATAAATCTTTAAGAGCATCTTCGATTTTTATTCATCATTTTTCAAGAAAAGGTATAACAAGTAAGCTCTAAGGTATGGAAAAGGCAATGCAAATGTGTTCTTTCAAAGCTTATTCTTTTTTAAATTGATTTTATTGAGCTCTACATTTTTCTCTGCTCCCCTCCCTGTCTCTCTCCTCCCCTTCAACCCACCCTATGGTCCCCATGCTCCCAGTTTACTCAGGATATCTTGTCTTTTTCTACTTCCCATGTATATTAGATCCATCTATGTCTCTCTTAGGGTCCTCATTGTTGTCTAGGTTCTCTAGGATTGTGATTTGTGGGTTGGTTTTCTTTGCTTTATGTTTAAAAACCCCTTACGAGTGAGTACGTGGGATAATTTTGTTTCTGTGTCTGGGTTACATCACTCAAAATGATGTTTTCTAGCTCCGTCCATTTTCCTGCAAAATTCAAGATGTCATTATTTTTTTCTGGTGTATAGTACTCCATTGTGTAAACGTACCACATTTTTCTTGTCTGTTCTTCGGTCAAGGGGCATTTAGTTGTTTACAGGTCTGGCTATGACAAGCAAAGCTGCTATAAACATATTTGAGTACATGTCCTTGTAGAATGATTGAGCATCCTTTGGATATATACCCAAAAGTGATATTATTGGGTTTATCAATAATATCATTACATTGCATTGCATTACAACCAGCAATAAAAGAGTGTTTCCTTTACCCCACAACCTCTCCAGCATAAGTTGTCATCAGTGTTTTTGATCTTGGCCTTTCTTACAGGTGCAAGATGGAATCTCGGAGTTGTTTTGATTTGCATTTCTCTGATGAATAAGGATGTTGAACATTTCCTTAAGTGTCTTTCAGCCATTTTAGATTCCTCCTCTGTTGAGAGTTCTCTGTTTAGGTCTGTACTCCATTTTTTTTTATTGGATTATTTGTTCTTTTGATGCTCAATTTCTTGAGTTCTTTGTATATTTTGGAGATCAGAACTCTGTCTGATGTGGGGATAGTGAAGATCTTTTCCCATTTAGTAGGCTGTCATTTTGTCTTCTTGACTGTGTCCTTTCCTTTATAGAAACTTTTCAGTTTCAGCAGGTCCCATTTATTAATTGTTTCTCTCAATGTCTCCTGTGCTAATGCATTCAAGTCTACTTCCCACTTTCTCTTCTAAAAGGTTCAGTGTGGCTGGCTTTACCCAAATGGATCAATGCATATTCTAACACAGAAGGTATTAGATACAGAAAAGTACATGTCAACCATTGCTTACAGAGGTAGATTGTTCCAGAATACATTCAGATTGCAATAAGATCAAATAATGTTCTCTTTTTCTCATTACAATTATGTCATTGAATATATTTAGTATTCAAAAATATTTCCTGATAAGTTACAATTTGTTTACAAGATAATTATGTGTGTATGTAGTAGTTGTAATAGATGCTACACAGCTATTTTTTTTTTAGAGGTCAAAGAAAATTTTTTCTGAGGTTGTTTATCTCTACAGCACATAGGTTGTTTCATCAACTCGGGTTATCAAGTCTGGCAGCAAGTATCTTACCCACAGAGCTATCTCGCCAGTGCCCACAAGGGATGCTTAAAGCAAAAATGAAAATGACCTAGAAAGGGGGGGGAATAAATGACCAATGTGAAAGAACACAATAAAAGGGAAAAATTTGTTAGTATGAAAGATGAAAATAGGAGTGAGGAGGAGTAGCATGGCTGACTTATGTGTAAAGTGACTGTCTAAGTGCCATATAGAACTCAAGAAGCAGAGAATTGAAAGTGTACAGCAGGTTGGGACATTGATGTGTGTGGTAAGAACAGCTTCGGGTGGACAACTGAGGTAGAGAGGATGAAAAACAAATGGAGAAAAAGTGATTTCTGCTGATAACAAATATCCACAGAAAGAAGCAGGATAGAGAAAGCATTGGCCTGGGAGTGTGATTTTGTTATTGTTGTTGTTATTGTGGTTTGTTTGCTGTTTTACTCAGGAAAAATGATTGATTTAGGAAAGGCTTAAACAATGTTAAACTTGTTGGCTGTGGAAAGAGAAAAACTAAACTAAAAGACCTTGAAGATAAAAAAGTGGGTGTGAATTCAAATGTGTGTTCCCAAGTGGGAAATCAAACAGACCCTGAAATACTGAGATCTCTAGTTCTCTGTGACAATGGGGGATATTGTACTTGCTACAAGAGCAAATAAGTTTAAAAATGGAAATTTGGGGGTTTTCACTGGATCACATAAAATTGTTTGCTGTGAAGTTGGTAACAAAAATGTCTGTTGATGGTGAGCGTGACCAATTCGTAGGAAGAAATGAAGCTTGCCAGCAACCTGTTTTAGGTGACTTCAGTTGCATAGGTAAATGAACACCAAGCAATTTTATATGCTACAAATGAGTGTGGCAGATAGTATATTCATAAAGATTCTATTTAACAGAATATTTTAAGCCTTTTCAGTACCACTAGGCAGGTCATTGGAGAAATATGCACAAATTGGTACATAGACTGATTTGTTTTCTCATATTCAGCAAACAAGGGCAAAGGACAGAAGGAAAGAGAGCTGTGTATGCTGGTGAGAGAGCCAACATGTTAACAGTAGCTTAGGTAGAAAGTAAATTAGGAAACTTTCAGCCTATGAACAAGTGCAAGTTTTTGAAAAGCAAAGGTGCTTATTAAAGATTAATAAATGAGAAAGTTGATTAGGTTATGGGGGAATGTTTTAGAGAGACTGTAGTATGATAAAAGGGACAAACAAGGCAATCAGGAAATGATGAATGTCAGATTATAGGACAATGTAGGTCTGTGGGTACAACTTCAGATTGTTTACGAGAATAGTAATGGGTAGAAAAAAAATTATCAAAGTGAGTATATAGCATATTTCATATATATACTTAATCTGATCTCAGGGGTTTGAGGATACTGGGGCTACTTCCTCCATTGTTTTAGGGACACCGCAAGAGCATGGAGCTGGGCTACTGAGTAACTGAATGTTTTATTTACACAGAAACTTAGAAAAGCACCACATATATTGCACAGAATAATTTGCCGATATCGATTCAGTTTTTTAAAGATCAATGCTATTTTCCTGAGTTTACAGCTATGTAAGCATCTTCTTCAGTCCTACATCCTCAATGAAGGTTTCATTAATATGTTTCTTGTTGAAAAGAGTCATTTCATTTCTTTCATATATTTTTTTCTAGTTTTCTGTCCTTTGTATCTCTGTTGTGATTTTGACTAACTTCTCTCCACATTGTGGTCATTTTTAAAGAAAGGATGTCCCTCAAGGATACTGCTTCCTTATGTTCTTCATAGCAATTATTTCTTGAAAATCGAACATTTCATGAACGTTCTATGAATTTAGGTGGTCATTTTCCTCTTATCCTGATATAACATTTACAATCATGTAACATCATCTAGAATGCATGACAGAAATTGGGATGAATACTCTAGCAACTAAAATAAAATTTACCCTGTAAATTTTGAGAAACTCAATGTCATATGAAAGCACTGAGCACAGTCTAAGACCGGTAGATATAAAACAGCAAGAACAATGTGTGCTCAGGATCTGTCTTAGGGTTACTATTATTTTGATGAAATGCCATGACCAAAGACACTTGGAGAGAAAATGGTTTATTCACCTTATACTTACACATCACAGGTCATTATCAAAGCAAGTCAGGACATGAACCCAAACAGACAGGATCCTGGAGACAGGAGCTGATGAGGAGAACACAGATGGGTGCTACTGACTTTCTTGCTGTACATGGTTTGCTGAGCCTGCTCTCTTATAGAACCCAGATCCACTAGACCAGGGACAGCATCACCCACAATGGGCTGGTCCTTCCCCCATCAATTAATAATTAAGAAAATGCTCTACACATTTGTATGCAGCCCTATCTTATGGAGGCATTTTCTTTATTGAGGTTCTCTCCTCTCAGATGACTTCAGCTTGAGCCAATTTGACATAAAATTATAGAGCACAGGATCTTAAGCCTACCTTATCATTTAGACTAGGAAATCTCTATCTATGCTCATATTTAAATTTCCTGAGTGTATTAAAATGAAGAAGGTATGCCTGTGGATATTTGATCATAAGTGTATAAGAAAGATGGAGGAATATTCCTGGAGTTTCTGTCTTCATTGCCTCACTGTAGATCTTACAACATGCTTACTGTAATTTTCTCTTTCCTCTGCATACCTAACCCCTACCTATATGAACAGTTGCTCTCCAGCCTGGGTCTTGATGAAGACAATTAAAAAGTCTCTTCCTGGCCTGAGGATATGGTTCAAGATTAAAATGTTGGATGCTCAAGCAAGAATCTGAAAGAGGCTTTTCACAACTCGTGAAAAAGCTAGATGTGTTCACAGACACTTTTCCTAGTTGAAATGATGAACTTCATATTCAGAGTGTAAGACAGACTTTGATAGATCCAAAAATCTGATATACACATGTATACACATATGAAAAATAAATTAAAAAGATTCCAAGGCCTATCTTTTTGACATTTCAAATAGGATACTTTTAATCAAGTTGTGTTAACTGAAAATAAAGCCACTAACTGTCCCTCGTTTGGAGCCCTGTTAAGTGCCATGGCATCCCTTAGCCACAGGTGAACATATTCTCACAGAACACAGAATGAGCAGGGTTAAGTAGGCTAGCAATCTAAATCTAACAATCCCTTAGGGCCTCTGCCTAGTATTTAATCCCTCCATGAACTTGATAGAATGTTTACCTATCAGAAAGTCTTTTTATTTATTTATTTATTTTTTTTTAGTGTTTTGAGACAGGGTTTATCTGTAGCTTTGAAGCCTGTCCTGGACCTAGCTCTTGTAGACCAGGCAGTCTCAAACTCACAGAGATCCTCCTGCCTCTGACTCCCTAGTACTGGTATGTGAAACCACTGCCTGGATATTGGAAAGTCTTATATTAAGTCTCTGCTCTATCAAAGTAATATTATATTTCACAACTCTTACTGAATTTTCAAGGTTATATGTATCTTAATAGATTTTACACTTGAAACTATATGCACATTAAAGTTACATTTTATAACCATCAGGCATCTCCTGATAAAGGTTTTGATTAAGTGTATGAGTACAGTTAATTTATAATAGTTATTTGAAATTTATATACTATTAAATAACATGGCTCTTCCCTATTCATTTGATATAACTTGATAAGCAAATATTCAATGAACTAGAGTTACAGTTTGATGAGTCATCCTGAAAATGGTCATCGAGTCAAGTCTCTTATATTATCAGACAATGGCTTTGGTCAGAATTTTCTGGGTAAGATATACATAATCCAAACTTTAGCCACAGATGTTGTAATATTTAGGGAAACAGCAGAGTGAACACAATATATTAGGAATTCTGTTTTGCTTTTATTTCCATTTGCACATGTTTATATTTGTTTAAACTTTAATTTTCTTAATGAATTCTACCTCTGTGAGTAATATTTCATCCCATCATAGCTTCCCTGCAAGGCACATACCAAGCACAGTTTGGGCCACCAAATCTCCAAGTGTTTCTGAGTTATGTTGAGATGCCAACATAGGCCAGTACTACTCACCGCATTTCCTGTTCATAAGGCCCGCTCAGCCTGAAGATCTGAGACTATCATTTGATGCTGCAGGGAAGTTACATTCCTTCCATACATTTTATTTTATTTTATTTTTTATCTTTATAAAATATTTAATAATTTTAGGATATGCTCCAAAATTGCCTGAGATGTAGAAGAAGCCATGAGTTTCATAGTGAGGTTTCTGTTGTGTGTTTCCTAATACTGGAAAAATTCAAGAGGTAAATGTAAAACAGAAGTGTTTATCCTCCTAGGGGTGCAAGATTTCCTTTCAGCCCTTAGGTGTAAGTCATACAACTTGAATTTAACCTTCTGTAAGGCTTGCAGCAGGGTAACGTAATCCATTTTCTTGCTCCTGGACTTTGTTTCTGTTGTTTCTTGTTTGTTTTGCTTTGATTTCTTTTCATGTCTTGGAGACTAAGTCCCAGGCTGGTTTGGAACACCCTGTCAGCTTTCATACTTGCTGGCCTCTACCTCAACCAACAAAGTATCTGGAGAGAGATAACTTATTTAGGAAGGGGCAGAAAATTTATCTCAAAGGTGGTTTTCCTTGTCTCACTGACGCAAGCAGGCATCATCTCTGAAAAGTAAGGCCATCTTTATCAGTGAATCTCTCTCTCTTTCTCTTTTTCTGGGTTTTAATTTGTTTTTTCAACTCCTGCCAAACAAATCACCTGAAAGGTACCTTTTCTGAGAAGTGGCATGTTTGCTTATGGTAAGAGTTCATAGTCACAGTCGACATTTTATATTAGAAATGTACTAGATTATTGTCATAGAAACAACCTAAAAAAATTAAAGGAGTGAAACAAAGTTTTTCTAGTTTTACCTATCTCAGGCATTCACTCTGCAGCCTTCCCCACCAGCCCGACATTTTCTCCCAACTCACAGATAAGCAATATTTTCAATAGTCCACTTTACCCTGGCCTTTTGCCTGATCTAATTACTTTACGTTAACGTTAAATTACTGAGTGTTACAGATGAGCATTGGAGAATAAATACCAAATATTCTATAACATAAACTAGAAGGAATATTTTAAGACTTTTGAGAGAGTATGCATACTCATTGTCACTTGCATTTTTTCCAGAATGAATAATGAATGGATTTACTTTCCAAGATTTTTTGCTATGGATTTTTAATTCCAGCATGAAATAGATAAAGGTATCACATGTTACAGTCTACACAGGAACAGGAATTTAATATATTAATTGTCTGCTCATTCACTAGAATAATATCTCCTCAATAGCTTCAGTGTGTTCATAGACAGAGAACACCGAAAGCAGTAATTGGAAAGATATATCACTAGTCCAAATGTTTTTGCAGTCTCGAGATGGAGCCTGGTGATTCTTCTCAACTCGCTGCTGAGTCACATTGGAGTATGGTATAATTACTGACTCACACTCACATTTTAAGAAGTCTAAACTATACTGTTGCAGAGGATAGAGATGGATGGATAGCCCTAATTAAACAGAACCAAGGCAAAGCATTTGCTAGAGCTCCCCGACACCATTATGTGTCTCCCATTCATCTCAAACAGCTTCTGTATGAGCAACTTGCCTGGAAGAAATTCATATTATACCATAAAGTAGAATATATATATACGTGTGTGTGTGTGTGTGTGTCTAGTATTTATGGACAATTTGAGCCACCATAGTCAACATTATTTTGTTATGGAGAGAGTCTGTGTATTTGTTCCAGTGATTTTCAACCTTGCCAAAATCATGAGCAGCATGAAAATATTAATTGCATTATATAACACATGCTGTTGTGCTGAAGAAGACTCCAAAACTCAGCACTGAACACCAATTATATCTTACTCTTGAGATAAATTCTCCAGGTAAACTTGGGAGACACTGACAAATAACCGGGATCATCTCTGGACAAAGAGCTTGCTGGGATACTTACCACCATGAGCATGAACCATGCAATACATGGAGTCTGCTATAATGCAGAAATTTTGTAAATGTTCACCGATACAAATGTATTTCTTTTATTTTCTTTTTTACAGATGTATTTGTATTAGTGTAGTCAATATTATTTGCTAAGCCATAGGAGATTTTTCTTATACAAGAGATCAGCATTCCTGGTCATTGCCAGGATGACCTGGGTGAAGTTTGCTCTTCTATGGTGTTTACTAATTCACACTGGCAAGGGAAAGCTGCCTTGTTCTGATCTTCCTTATATATACTCCCTGAATGACATGTCCAGCACCTGCCTAAACCCATACCTGCTAATGGAAAATCCTGAACATAATATGGAAGGAAGAAAATCATCATTGTGTAACCGAGTGGAAAAAACCTGGACAATTTTAGAATTCCTGATTGTAAAAGTTACAAGCCTCTTTTGCTCACATTAGATAAGCTACAATAGTCATTGTATATACATTTAAATGTTTACAAAATTTCTATATCAAAACAACTTCCATGTATTTCATGGTTCATGCACATGGTAGTAACCATCCCATCAATATCTGCAAATACCAGGCAATACTGGCAGATATAGGGCTAGTTTTATGGCCATGAAGAGTCAATTGGTTTCATGATTAATTAATATTATTGATACATAACTATCTATAGGCATTTGGTATATTCATGTTCATAATCTTTAGTTATTTTGCATAGAAATACATGTTTTTCTACTGAAACTCTTTAATTAAATACTGAGATATGATATTGGTAAAATGAGCTATAATACAATTTGTCTTAAATATTGTTATGTGCTATATACAATACATATGTTACAGTATATCATATTTTAATAATGTTTATATAAATCACATGAAACAAAATTTCTGCTGGTTGCGTGGAGTACTTAAATCTACTTTTCTTTCTTTAGAATTCTCATAATAAATATTAACTAATAGTAAATATTTGAGTTAATACTAATACATTTAACCAATTAAATTCTTACCATATTTTGGTCCCTAATCCAAAAGCTGTGTATATGCATGTTTATAGATTTGCATATGTCTATACACCTGTGTGTGTGTGTGTGTATATATATATGTATATGTGTGTATGTGTGTAGATTTGCATGTGTTTATACACCTGTATATATACATATATATGTGTATGTATATATATATATATATGGGTATATATAACCACATATATCATGTATTCATTATTATGGTTATTAATAAGGAATGTGTATTTTAAAATGTTTATACATGGTGGAATCAAACCTCAGATACTTTTAGTAACTTTTCCAATATAATAGTAGATGCAAAAATTGACTGTTCAAAATCTAAACTTAAGAGGTTAATTTTTTAATCAGTATGAAGAAAAAAGATATAAACCAAAAGCCTCTGTGAATGGCTGCTTTACTGTATACCTAAAATCATGTTCTATTATAAATTGTTTTTGTGTGCACAGTTTGATAAATCTCAAATTATGCTGTTTATACTAACACATATACTTTTGAGCTCATTGTCATAATCCAATTATACAGCAATACAATTTTTCTTATAAATTCCTTGTCAAATATACTTCATTCACTCAATATTCTGCCGGATATAGATTCATAATTAATGGATTCCCAGTGAAGTTCTCTGACTACTCTATTTCACAGCCCTTCACCATTGTGTCTCTAATTTTCCATTCTTTTTTACTTTACTAGATCACATGCTTATTTAGTTCCTTCTGAGGAATATGAGATAGAATATTTCTTAAATGTTTTTGTTGTGATGTTGCTGAACTGCTTTGGGATAATATTCTTGTAACTGTAAAGATTTGTCACTCATATTACTTTCATAAAGTGCTGATTGGTCACTAGTCAGGCAGGAAGCATAGGTGGGTTGGCCAGACTAAGAGAATTCTGTGAAGAGAAAAGACAAAGAGTCTGTCTCCGGCAAGACACAGAGGAAGCCCAATTAACATGCCTTAGTGAGAAAGGATACCAAACCACATGGCTAAACATAGGCAAGAATTATGGGTTAGTTTAAGTTGTAAGAATTAGTTAATAATAAGCCAGAGCTAATAGACCAAACAGTTTATAATTAACATAAACTACTCTGTGTTTCTTTGGAATTGAATGGCTATGGGATCGGGTGGGACAGAAACTTCCATTTACACTAAACTCACTGAATTACAAGATGCTAAACTATCTCAGTTATCCCCAGTTATTTCCCAGTAAGAAGAGTGCCAAGTGCCCAGGCCAGCACTTCATAAATACCACTGGTCTTTACTGGACTCGTTCCTTCCTGCTTGCATTAAGTTCATACTTATGGGATTTTATTCCGAGCTGGGCACATTGCTAAAGATGTGGTTCATTTCCTTACTTAATAATCACTAAAGCTATATATAGGTACTATTTCCATTTTTGGGGGGGGGGTTGAGGCAGGGTTTCTCTGTGGCTTTGGAGCCTGTCCTGGAACTAGCTCTTGTAGACCAGGCTGGTCTCGAACTCACAGAGATCTGCCTGCCTCTGCCTCCCGAGTGCTGGGATTAAAGGCATGTGCCACCACCGCCCGGCTATTTCCATTTTTTATTCAATGACAATTTCATAGATACATATAATGTTTTGATTAAATTTACCCCCATTCCTACCCTCAAATTTCTCTCTGCCCCCTAGAACTGTTACCAACTAATTTCATGCACTCCCCCCTCTCTCTTTCTCTCCCTCTCACAATGTCTCTCTCTCTTCCTCCCTCTCTTTCTTGAGTCCACAGAGTCCATTTAGAGTCCATTGAGTGCTGCTAGTATGTGCATGAGGACAGATCTTCTGTCGAACATGACAGTCTCTCAGGTGTCACATCCCCAAAGGTGTCACATCTCCCAGCAGCCATGAGACTATAGATATGAATCTAGAAGTTATGACTGCAAAAGAAACCCCAACTAACTCCCAACTCTAAGTGCATGCATTATCTTGAGGACATTATACCTGTTTAACATGATTTCTCCTAGGCTTAATATTTAAATGGAGTAATTGTGTTTTCTTTGAAACCACTGCTTACTCTAAGGTTGAATGCATAAGAGGCTTACTAGAGTAAGAGAACAGTGATGCAGATTATGGAACCAAGTATTAAATGCTTTCCATTTGCTCAGCTCTGGGACAATGACCTGTTTACAGCTTAGTCTGTAAATTCTCAAAATTCTTGAGTAAATAGTATTACTGTAATTTCATAGCTACATAAGCTTGTCCACAAAGAGAATTAATCATTTATCTCAATTAAGCTCCTAATTTCATGTCCATGAGCCAAATTCATGTTTCACTCCAAAGTTTTAAACAACACTTTTCTCTCAGTGTCTATTAATTACTCTACTCTTTCACAGACATTACCTAATTTTGTTACTACTTCAGTTCAAAGTAAGATGCACTACTACACAAAAAAAATGGAGTGGAGTTTTGAAAAGTAAGTTATCAGTATCATGGTTGATGTATGAGCCAGTCCTGTTTGTCTACAAGGCCTAAGTTTTGCCTGTATCTTATTCTCTAGGTCATTTTCTAGAATTACAGTTACCATGGTCACACATTGCTTACTGCTCGTTCATTTAATCCATAGATGTTGCAACACTCTTCTCCACACTATCATGCCAGAATAGGAGTGAGTTAAACAGTTATTCTCTCTTGAAGCTTTTGATTTAATGAGGAAGGCAGATATTAATCAACTCATATAAATATATAATTGGAAATTGTAATCAAATACTGATTCAGTTTGAAGTGGAAGGGTCTTGGAAGCTCCTTCTCAAGGCATAGCAATTGAGCTGAGATCTGAAGGAGTAATCATTAAATATGACCGTAAGAAGGTTATGATCGGCATCCCCAAATGCCTTTTCCAATCACTTCTGAAAAAAGGTTTTGTGGTTCCTTCTCATCTACTGATGAGACTTTCTTTATTAAAGGAGTTTCTTTCAAAAAAAGTTTGGCTTCATAATGTGAACATTGATAGCAATATCCTATATTGTTGCATGCATCATACTTATTTCAAACAACAGTCTCCTGAGTGCTAGGATGATGTGCATGCATGCATTGTGCACCAACTCTATATTTAGTTCATTTAGTTAGTATTTAGTTAGGTCTTGAATTTGTACAAACTTCACTCTTGGCCTTTTCACTGCAGTAGTAGTAACAGAGGTTAAGTGTTCTCATCATGTGGTATGATAATAGCAATGTAGCCTTTTATTACATACAAGACCACACAAAGGATACTGCATTGGACCTTGTTAATTGATTTGGGTGGGAGTGTGTCTTGTCTTTTGATTCTGACTTCTGGGTGACAAATAGTTCTTCACTATCTTTGAAGAACTGATTCTCCTGAGAGACCCATGCATGCCACAATCTTGAGATATTTACTCTCCTAAATTCAGGAGTATAGGGGTTGTAAGTTGCCAGCATTTTCACCTATACTTCAAGTCATCTCTAGATTATCTGAAATACCTTATATGGTGTACCTGTCACGTATATAGGTATCATACCACATCAATTAGATAATGATGAGCAGAAAACGAAGATAGCTCTTGGGTCTGTGTCAGTGAGAATACAAGATTTTTCCATGCTTTGACAATTCATCCAGCAAAATGCTGTGTATGGAAACCTTGCAGGCACAAGAATATATGGCATTCAGGGAGGGTTATGTTTAGTAGATAAATGATTTGTTTTACTTAATTAATGATGGAATGGCTGTAATGGCTAGCACTTTAGAGAAACATTGTTTTTCTGTTTGTGTGTAAGTGGGAAAACATAAATGACGTACCATAAATCACATCTGAAGGAATGGGGAATAAACACACACAGGTAGAGTCAGCTAGGAGTAGCCCCTCTGTTTTCAGTACCCCTAGCAGTGTGACCTGGAAGGTGGTTGAGAGAAAGGAACATAGTATATCTGTGTTAGGAAGGCCTGGCAGACCAGACCAACACTTTCATCTCTCCTCATGAACTGATGTACTCTTTGTCACCCAGAGTCCTGTGCCATTGGTGGAAGCCCCTCACATTCTCTTCCCAAACAAACATGAACCTACTATTTTACACAGACTAAATTCAACTGCTCTGGCTTTCTGTACATATATTCAGAGCAAGGCAAGCTAAAGCTGACACATAGAACTCATCACAGACTGAGGCCACCACAAGAATCACCCTATAATTCACAAAACATGACATGGTGAACAAAGGTTTCCTTGTGAATTAAAGAATCATTTTATGTGGGAGATGTGTTGAATAGGCATGCTTAGTTTTCTCCTGTGAACATTCATTTGTAACCGTGAAATACAGTGTATTAAAAATAACATTTTTTGTTTTTTTTTCTATACTGATGCCTATGTCATAGTCTTCAAGTCTTACACTTCCATGGTACTTTGTCTTAGAGTATGGTTATTCTTGTCACTATGCAGCATCATTTCTGCCAATCTTCATTCCAAGTCCCCTTATGTTGAGACGGGAACATGACTTTTGTTCTCTTCAAATGTAAACATTAGAAATACAATGAGAACATTTTCATGGATTGTCCTTCTTGCTTTCTTGTTTCCATTTTTTTTTGTCCTAGTGAATAGTGAGTGACTGAAATATAATTCCTGTTGCAGCCTTTCTTACTGAATCATATACTGACAATATACCACTTTAAAAATGCATGTGTTATAACTGTGCCTGCATGGGGTGATAGATGCAGTGCACTTGCTACCTTCTGTAATTTTCAGAACAGTTGGTTTTCATTATACGTCTTTCCCTCATCCTCCACCATCCCGCAATGCATAGATAGATACAGCCCCCTGAGGTACTCGTTTCTTTCTCAGACCTCCAAACAGACCAGACAGTTTCTAATAATTGGGAAGAGTGACAGTGGGAAGACAGGCTCATTAAAACAGCTGAGCAGGGCTTATCACCACCCTTGGGAATCTGAAACAGATTGTACAAGACAAAGACAGACCACTGCAGCTCTCTTCTCAAGCCCTGTGTACTTTGAGGGTTATTTCTTTAAATCCTTGCTATAGATAATGACAGAGAAGAAAAATATATACATTAACTTTGAAAGCTCTCCAGAATGAGTACACCCATGTGAGAAGATGGAAAATGAGAAAGAGTTGGGTACCACCAGAGGAATTCAGACATTTATCTGATGGTCAGTGGGGAGACAGTGACCTGGAGGAAGTTCTGAAGTCTGAATTAGATGCTATGCTTCACAGACATGTATTTTTACTTTCATAAATATCCCTCATGTCACTAAGGACCATTCTAATTTAGTGGATTAGCATATAATTACTTTAGAGAACACCTTTTTTCAATACAGGTTTTTTTTTTATCAAATATTGATTTGTGGGTTTGGAGAGAGAGCAGTATGCCATGCATGTCACAGAGACAAAAACCTCATGCAGTTCTAAAACCCCAGAAGCTGACTTGGGAAAGTTCATCATTGTTTATTTTTAAACTAAGCTTTCTAGCTTAGTTTTTCAGGTTTGGCATTCTGTTCCTTGAAAAGCTAAAATAAATATTCCTTAGTAACATTAATCACATTTGAATATCATTTTTGTTATCTTCATATCTAATTATAAAGGTTCGGTTCATCCAGATAAAGTTACTTTATAAACAATCACTGAATTTCAAAATGTTTGAATAATTTCAAAATATTTTTAAAAAATGACTACTATAATATCTTTGCAATTTAAATAGTCATTAATACATCTATTCCCCTCTGTATGGGGGGGTCAGGCACTCATGTGTATCTGTCTGTATCAGAATTTTTATTTAAAATAGGTACTCACAAGTGATTTTATACATTTAGAAACAGTGTGAAACTATCCTTATGAAAGACAGACTAGACAATGGAAAAAAATACTGATTGACACTGTAAAAGTTTAAGAGGAAATGGCCCATCTTCAAAGCCAGAAACACATGGATGCTTCTTAGTAAAGCTCATTTCCCTGGAGGTACCCAACTCCTTCTCATTCTCTCATGCTGCTGTGCAGAAGCATTTGCATGTGATATTTACTGCCTAGGAAAAGCCAAAATGTCATTTCTAATACATCAAATGAAGATCCTGGAAGTTGTTGCTGCATCCTAATAGGCAAAATCGTGAACAAACAAGAATTCATTCAACAATTCTGTCTAGATCTGGCAGAAAACTGAAGTCACACAGAAAGCTAAACATATGGGATACAGAGAACCACAGCTTACTAAAGAAGAAACCCATAAGCACGAAGTTTTTAGACCCGGTCTCTGGTAGGAATTTCAACAGTGTCTTACAGTGGACCATCCGCACCCTCTTATCTACGTAATGTCTGCTAGGATCTCACAGTGAAGTTCAATAAAAAGTCATTTCCTTTTTTAAGGCAGGAAGAGGGGAAGGTTACCCACTTTTAAATACACCAGAGCATTCTGTCCTTATTAACAGGATCTACACTTAGAAGAATTCCTCCTATCAGAATATGTCTTGCTGGGGATTTGCCAGACTGCTCAAACAAAAGCAACACCCCACCACTACTTTCCCTTTGCCTTGTGTATTAGGAAGATAACTCTAGAACCATTCTGCACCACTAACAAGGAAACTGTGAATTAATGTATAGCCATCAGGACTGGGAAGCAAGAGCCCCAAAACGTGGACTATATCATACAATCGTGGTTCTCTTTCCCCTACATTTAAGTTCACTTTAATACAGCTAATCTGATGGAGTTTATTGTTCCTACTAAACCAAGTCTAACTTTGAAGAAAAAGTTACCTAGCTAACAAATATGGAAGAATATCAAAAAAAACTGTAAGTATCAAAACCTGAGTCAGACATGATAAAATTTAGAATTCTCAGACCAGATTCTTTCTTGTTAAACTACAACTAATATGTTGGATGCGTCAAAACATAGATAATTTGTAAGGAGAGATGAAGTAAGTCAGAGGTGGAAATTTTACTGAACAACAAAATCATGATAAAACAAAGAAGCACTGTAATAGAAAAATGGATATAATTAATTAATTTATACAATGGTTATGTCTCAAAAATAAAGACAGTAGTTTTGAAATCTGATAATGGAAATTTCCAAGCAAGAAAAGACTAAAAACATCACACGTTGGAATATCAGAACTATGAGACAGTCACAAATGGTGTAAAATGTACATCTTGTGGCTACCAGCAAGAAAAGGACAAGAAAAAAAGTCCATGGAATGCAATAATGATAGATTTTTTTTCTCTGAAACAGTGTCAGGAACTTAATCATAGATCCAGAAAGTGCAGAGATTACTTAAGAAGTAATTTTTAGTACTTAAAAGAAAGTGCACATTACTAAAGATCAATTAATTATGAGAAAAATCAAACAAATGAAAGTGCCCACCAACATAATAATCCAAACCTACAGCTAAAAAGATTATATTTACACTGTAGCACAACACATACCATTTTGAAAGATACTGGGGGAAAGACAATTTGCTTCATGAGAAGTGAAATTGACTCTTATAAGCATTCAAGAGGCTAAGATGAAATATTTCAATTGTAGGAGAGAATGAAACACACTGGCAAATATTTCCATGTCCAGTGAAGCTGCCTTTCAATAGAGTGGGGAGGCTGGAAGTATAGCTTGATGTAGAGTACCTGCAATCATGTATGAAGTATGTGTGACTCCCACACATAAAAACATGAAGAAGGAACAAAGACTTTCCCAGACAAGGACATTTCAGAAGAGAAGTAAAAACTGTAAAAAGTAAAAATATATCAAATAGGCATGTTTTGCAAGATATTGATTTGAAAGAAGTCATAATTCTCTACATAAAAAGATAACACTAGAAAAGAAAAAAGTTGAAACAATAAGAACTTCAGTTGTTTTACTGATATACCAGTTGAGAGTTTATTAATAATCACCTTAAAAAAATCTGCTGACTATGGAATATATATTAATAAACTGAATGATATAAATGACATGAGGAAAAGGATTAGAAATACTGTTTTTACTATAGTGCAGTGTCACAAAATGATATTTGAAAGTGATTTTAGATTAGTAAATTCATAGTGCTAACTCTAAGGCAGCAGTTGAAGTAGCAAAAACTGAGATATAAAATGGTTTTAGAAAGAGAACACAATCCTATTAAATACTTAATACCTTTTCTTCAGTGACAGACAGAAAATGAACAGAGACAAAACTGAACTCAGAAACACCACCAGTTAATTGATTATAATTTACAGTCAACAGCTACTTCATCCAGCAGTATTCTTTCTGGACTGATGTGAAGCATTCACCAAATAGAACACATTATGGGCCACAAAAAAACAACTTACCTTGGTGCAAAAAATATGAAATGTATGTTCTTAGACTCAGAGTTAAATTATAAATAAACAGTAGGAAAAGTACTGTTTGTGCATGCCTTCCTCTCCTCTCCCATTCTGCCCACATAATCCATATTTCTTCCCAAAATTCATGCTTTAGTTTCTTTAAGTATTATTTAATCTTCTTTTCTTTCATTACTGTTATTATGTACGAATGCATAAATATAAATTGGGTTCATATAGGGTTGCTTGTATGTAAATGTTTTTAAGGCGGATCACTTGGGATTGGATGATCTATCAGGTGGCTCATTTCTAGGAAAAAGTCCGCTAAGAATTTTCCAGTTGCCAACGGATCTTCATTCAATAGTGGGGCCTTATGAAATTTACCCCATCCATGATGGCATGTCACCTGGTGTCATCGTCTAGGCCTGTGTAGACAGTCATATTGTTGAGAGTTCATGGGTGAAGTTTCCTTGCCACATACAGAGGACACAATGTTCACAGGAGATGTCCTGGTGCTCTGGCTCTAACATTCCACATTCTGCTCTTCTCTGCATTTTTATAGGGTAGAGGGGAATCACGCATGATGTGCATCTTGAACTAAGCCTGACAATTGGATCAAACACATTGTTTTGCAAAAAATGTATAGGAATGAGTGTATACTGTAGTAAAAAGAAGAATTTAAATCAAGAAATCTAAGTTTACAACTTGAGAGGTTAGAAAAAATTGAGTAATTTAAATATGAAATAAGAAACCTAAAAGAATAAAGATCAATGCAACTGAAAATGAGAAATCAATAGAGAAAATCAATGAAATAAAAAAAATCATTATTCCACACTACCTAAAATTCTTAAGTCTACTACCAAAACCAGAGAAATAAAAAATTAAAGAATGAGTCATTTCAGACCTAAAAGATTCTGGGTTGCGGAACGGCTCAATGGTTTAAGGTTCTTGCAACCAATTACTCCTGCCCACCTGACTCAGATCCCTTGAAACCACATACCTCAAGGAGAGAACTGAGCCCTGCTTGTCATCCTCTGACCTCTACACACCAACTGTGGCAGCTATGAGTCTCCACACACACAAGAACACAAACACACATGTGTACACATAGACACATACACACAGACTCACGCATACACACATTCACACACATAGACTCACAAAGACACACACACTCGTTTTACAAAAAGAAAGTAGATCACAACACCAAGTTACTAATAAAGAAGCTACACCTCATTGGCTGCAGGTTAGGAAGGTGAGGCAGGACGTTTCAACTGTTGAAACCAAGACAAATAGTCTGACCTTTCAAACTGACATAGGAAGCAAGAGACCATCCAGAAAGGCCTTCATTTGCTAACAATTATTTTTGGATCTGACTTATGTATACATGGAGACTTTTTTTTTTAACAAATATCATCAATCATAAATCTCCATGATTCTATCAGCAAAGCGTAAACTGATTGTGACAGAATTTATATTGAAACTTGAAGTATCCTTTAGTCAATCTGTTGAAGATAAATTTTTAAATGGTCAAAGGAGAAAAGGTGTGGGCCTCTTTCTGAGAGACAAGGTAACATTTTATTGAAAATCTGGAGAATCATAAAATACCACAACAGATAGAAGTGCCCTGGATTTTCAACACTGAATGGCTTTCTGCAGTTTGCTTGATTATGTGAGTTCAATTTAACAAGATGATGATCAAGAGTTGCAGTGAGGTTGGGATGTATTCCTTGACACATCCTACATCAGCTGTTTTCTTCCATGTTCCTTATTTGTATTTCTTTTAATACAAGCAGGGTAAATGAATTTTTATGTAGGTTTTTTTTTCAAGATAGCAACTATGGCTTTATAGACAAGCACCTCAACTTCTGAATACAAAGGTGATTGTGGCTTTGACAGAGGTGTTTCTGGGTGAAAGAACTTCCTAACTATTTGGAAAACTGACCCTTTTTAATTTAGCTATTTAGTTTGTAAAGTGAAATTCTACTTTCAGTAGTGAACCTCATCACAAAAATAACCATTAAAGATAGAAACACTCAGCAGAAGAATGGGTGTTGTGATAACGTGAGGAAGCAGGAAGCAGGTCTAGACAGAACTCCAAGAAGAGGAAATGAGGGCAGAGCTGGGGATCATTATCTTACATCATGGTCTCTGGTTTTAAATTGAATTTCCACACTAGTTGCCTTTTGACTTCACTTGGTGTCCTAATCAGCCCAGGAATGAAAGGTGACTTGAATAGACAAAAGTAACATTAAAAGGTTTTGGAATAAAGGCAGTGGATTACTCCTAAGATTCTCCTGAAAAACAAGCTCAAATGTGCAGAAGAGCACCGTCTACCTGCCAGGAAATAAGAACTCAGACCATGGCACTGTTTTCATGAAAGACCTATGTGGCTTCTGACAGGCCAAAACCCAGTCTTTTTTTTTTCTTTTCTTCTTTTTTTTTTTCTTACCTAGTATTAACTCCTTTTCAGTGAAAGCAGACATTTGATTAATTAAAGAGATTTTAGGTTTGATCTTAAAAGTATTTAGCATCATATTCCTTGTAAAGTGTCTTTCAATGATACATGCTTGCAATAAAATTCCCTAGCCTAAGCTTGAAGTCAAGTTTAGCAACTATGCCTATATACGGGCTCTGAATTCTCCTGTCCCAATTGTCTTTGCCAGTTTAATTTGTTCTTGTGTTAGAATGTAAACTTTATGAAAAGAGGATATCGTTAGAATCACTGTTTTGTTTTTATCTTTACGGATGCTTAGAATAAATTCATTTATGGATTCATTCATTGTTTAGTAAAGAAAAGACTAAGTTCTTGTGAAGTATATTGAAGATTTTAAAGTCTGGATGCTATCTTTAGGTTTAGAACACCTAAAGAATATTTGCTGTTTGACTTCACATAAATCCACGTAGCATAAGAGAAACACAGTGCAACTGTCTGCCTTTCCAGTACCGCCGCTTCGAGCAATCTGGAAAAGGAAGCAAAATCCAAAAAAATTAAATCGTGCCCTCAGACCCTAGTGACAGGAATGGAAACTGCTTTGATTTCTCGCTACAGATTATTTGGCATCAAACCACTGTTTCAGTAATTAATTGGATACACACGTATATAAAATATTATTATAGCTTACAATAGATTTGAAAATAGCTGAGTAAAGAAGGAGACAGACATCCAAAGGAAGCCAATAGTTTCTGTTATGTACAGTGATTAATACAAAGGAAGAAATACAAGGAAAGCCAGTTCCAAACTACTATGCTGTTTTAGAAACTGTAATAGGAATATTAGAATAAAAAGGATGCAGCAAAGAAAGTCTAATGTGTTTCATAATTCTTCACACAAATGGCTCAGATATTTCTCCCATCAACCACATATCAATATTTTAAATGAAAAAAAGAAAATCACTAGGAAGTCAAAATTATCTCCTTGTTCCAGAAATTTTTTGGCATAAATTTTTTATTTACTCCATAGGTTGTGGTGAAAATTTTCCGCATTCGCTCAGAAACACTGGCAGCTAATTGTGTTTTACTGTAAGTAAGCACTATAACACGCTTAAGTGCCCAGTTATAGATAGGCATATACACTCTTTTTCCAAAACTTACTACTAAGACCATTGAAAATGTGTATCTTTTCATTGTCTGATTGATTGCTTGCCATCTTTCTGCTATCTACTTATCAATGCATGTATGTTTGTGTTTTTAAATATATTCCCTGAAGTGAAATTGCTTATGATAATCTTTTTAAAGGTCAGATACTATTAATAAATAATCCTGGTAAGAGGTTGTACAAATTCACATTTCTACCAAGAATACAAAATGAGTACCTTCTTCCCTCTTTGCATACATTGTACATTATCATTTAAACATTTCATAATTGGTATGTATCAATTTTTGAATTCCCTTGGACACTTAGGGAAACTGAATGCTTTTCATATATTTATTGCTTAGTAAAGAAAAGTTGTAATGACTATAACAATGCTTTTCATAAACACAATGACATTTTTTACAGCAGGGCTTGCCTGCAACTATGCCTTCTGGTTATAAATAGCTCTATTTACTATCAAGACAATCACAACAAATCTAAAATATCTTTTTTGTCTGTCCTTTTATAGGAATGCTTGGTTTTCTGCATCAGAATTTGAGCTAACAGAATGTACTGATAGTTGAATGGTTACTGCTCACTACCAGCTTCATAAACTGTGTTAAGAACAGGCTAGAACCATGAAACACTTAAAAGGAACCCAACTCCTCTCATTTATGGGACATTGTGGTATTCACATGCTCCATTTGGGAAACAAGAGTCTGAACCATGTAGTGTGTCCTATGTGAAACCTTTGCCTTCATTGCCTTTCCATCCTTCATCACTGGGTCCTCACCAGGTTCAATTCAGCAAATTGAACTTCAGAAATTGGCTTTCGAAGATGAACCACCTGCATCTGAATTGAAGTTCTGCTTTTATCAGCAGTGCAGTTGAGCAAAGTTCCTTACCTGGCAGCACTTGAGCTTCTTCATTTGAAAACTGTAGCAAAAGCATCATATAACTTATAATTGTGACTAAGTGAGCAGGTAGCAGCAGCTTTGTAGGCCTGATTGTAACTGCATTGCAGAAATATAGCTGAAATCCATATGAGCTAATACTTCAATGAGCACAGCCGGCTGGCATGTAAAAAAAAATGGTAGTGATATGGCTTTCAGCGTACATATTTATTATTTGGTGTGTGTGTGTGTGTACTCTATTTCCACCATTTAGATGCTTACAACATAAGGAATATCAAAGCTAAAATCATACCAATATAAATCCCATGTAAAATGTAACAATAAGAATAAATGCCTATCTTTAGATTCTGTAGTCATGGCTAGGTAAATCATTTTGGAAAGCTACTAGGTGTTGGCACATGAGAAATAAATAAAATAAAATTTCAGGTGCTGATTGAGATGACTAGGAACTGTATGTTCATTAACAATCATTGACTTGCTTATGTAGGAGTTACTTTTTTATTTCTTTGAGAAACAGCTGACACAAACAACTTAGAGGAGGGAAGGTCTGTTTGGTCTTACATCTCTAAAGAGTTTAAGTTCAGCATGCTAGGGAAGTTGTGGTGGCGGAAGTGACTTAGCAAGAACATGAGGTAGCTGCTAACATGGTAGCAGGAAGTGGAAAACAAGACAGAATGGAGCCCGAGCGCATACTCAGGGACCTGCCGGACTGATAGACTCCTAGCTAGCTCTAACCCGCTGGGGATTCTACAGCCTCCAGAATCAGCACCACTAACTCAGCTACAAAAGTCTGAACATGCAGGAAACATTTTACATGAAAACTGAAACAATTAAATTTATATTCAAGAATTATCATCATAGAAAGTCTTGAGAATGTCAGGGCATCTCACTGAGGCTGTAGTTTGACAAAGTTTGTGTTGAGGGCACAGCAGATGTCCCTGCTCTCACGCTGGGGTTCTCTTCAACAGCACAATCTACAATCAAGCCTCTTTTTAATTATTCTGAATACTAAAACCTCTGTTTCTATCTTAATGACAATAATGGTCCAGCAAAAAAGATATTTTTTGAAAAAATACCATATTAAAAATAAAAAAGACAGACTACAGATAGAGCTCAGTGGTTTCGAGCACTTGCTGTTCTCCCCAAGGACCCATGTTCAATTCTCAGCTAAAAACCATTTATTTATTCGGTTCTAGAACATTAGATGTCTCCTGACAGCAGGCACCAAACATGCATGTTTTACATAGACACACATGCAGGTAAGATACGCACACCCATAATAAATATATAAGTACACAAGTAAATAAATAAATTTAATATAAATAATACTACAAAGGCAAATTAGGAAACAAATCATAATAAACTTGTGGGTTGTGATAGAATTGTAGCTGTGGCAGCAACTTTCTTGTGTCTCATGACTTTTGCACAGTCAGTGACTTGGAGTTAGTTAGAGAAAATTTAGTATGTGTAAGAAGGAGGGGTGAGTCACTTTGATAGTAGTATACTTGTGTGTGTGATGCCTCTTTAAAAAGGCAAATATGACAGCTCATAGGATTGATTAGCCTTAGGGAAAGAGTTGCTATGAGGCTGTGAAAATTTTTGTAGCAGCAGAGAACTTCCTTTTCAGAGTGGAGAAGGGAGAATGGATGTGAAGGCCAACAAATGGAACGGCACCTGGAGAAGCGTGACAGAGCAGAACAAATAAACCAAAGAAAGGGAAATTCCAAAGACAATGCACATTTCCCTACTTTATAATTTCTTAGGGTTGTCTCCTCGAAACATTTTTTTTAAAAATACCAATTTTTCAAGAATGGAGAGCAAAATGTTCTAGAAACTTATTTCAGCAATTTTTCTTGATGTGAAATGATGAAAGCCAAACCCATAAATGGCAGTTGTTAGGGATAAAAATAACCAATTGACGTTTCAGAGGTTAAGTGCTGAATTGGAATTTATAGACAATTACCTGAGTCTAGGGCACTTTCGGAGAAAAACATTTTGAACAATAGGCAAATAGTAATCCTATTAGCCAAAGGTTATACTGTCTTATCTTGATGTACTTTGTCCTGGTGTCCAATCACTATATAATAATTCCTCTAAAGTTTTCAGATTAAAGAAACATACATTTTATCTCTGTGTAGGCCAGAAATACAGGCAAAGCCTAACCCTCTCCTTTGCTCAGGATCATGCAAGATTATGTGGAGGTTCAACTACTCTTTGGTTAGTTTTGACATTTGGTTTTATTGGGGCATGATTTCCAACTGGCCTTGAAAACTAGCAAGTGGAAAACAACCTTAAACTCTGGATCCCATATCAGATATTTCTATAAACTCTATCACGTCTGCAATGTAGAACTTAGAAAGACACACAAATGCACAAAAATGAACTACAACTAAGCTGACCAAATTTGTGTGGGTGAATTTTATTAAAGTCATTACTCTGGTTGTGATTTTATAGTTGCATTGGTTTCTTTTCCTGTTGCTGTAATAAAATGCGGTGAAAACGCCAAGTTAAGGAAGAAACAGACTATTCCAGCTCACTGTGTATGGATAAAGTCAAGAGTCAGGGAAAGTCAGGGTACAAGGGTATTCATAACCAGGAAGCATAGGTCAAAGAATGCATGCTGCTGTTCAGTTTATGTTCTCTACTTAGGTTTCCAGCCAGAGAATGGTGCCACTCCCAATGGGCTGGTCTCCTCACACAATTGATTCAATCAAAACAATCCCTACAGTACACTCAGAGGACCAACTCACAGTTGATTCTAGATTCGGTCAAGATGACTGCCTCTACTCCCATTGCAGTATGTGTTCCACCGTTCCTGGTAAAACGTGTGTGTGTGTTTGTGTGTGAGTGTATGTGTGTGTATACATATGTATGTGTGTGTGTGTGTGTGTGTATGTGTATGTGTGTAAACACACATATATGAATGAGGAGGAAGCTTCTTCACTCCCAGCTGCTCAGACTCGAAATAACCACACAGTAGCTATATTATTTAAATAACTACTTGGCCTATTAGCTCTAGTTTCTTATTGGTTAGCTCTTATATCTTAACCCATTTCTATTAATCTGTGTATTACCATGTTGCTGTGGCTACCGGTTAAATTTCTGTCCAGCATCTGTCTCTGCTGGGGCTACATGGCTTCTCTTCACTCCACCTTCTTTCTTCCAGAATTCATTTAATTTTCCCCACCTAGCTCTGTTCTGCCCTGCTATACACACACACACATACACTATATAGTATACATGTATAGCTAGGTACTGAAACAAGGGTCTTGTCCATGCTAAACAAATACAGCACCAGTGATCCATATCACCATCACTATTGCTGAGCTCCTGGCTTCGGACAAGCTGGACAAGTACTGATAAACTGGTCAACATCCCAGTCCAGACTGTGTTCTTAACCTGAACGCTCAGATTCGATAGATTCACTTTAGAACTCATGTGTTTGGTTGTAAACTTCCGTTTATTCACGGTGCAGGATTTAGGGTCTTGACTTCTTGCTCTGGTGAGTAGAGACTTCCTAAGATCTCTTGACTGTGTTCAGCTATGGAAGGGAACTCATAAATCCCAAACAAAACCTGATATTCCTTGCCATATGGGCTTCCCTCACTTAACTACCTGTATCATAAAGGCAATACTACTAGAATAGATAGAAACACTCATATTATAATACAATATCAAAAGTTCATGCATTTACCGCCCATCAGTTTTTCCAGAATCTATCAGACTGACCCAATCTCAGGTCCCTTCCACAATTAAGGAAAGGTAGTCGGTAGTCTCAAAGCCTTAATCCCAACAGAGGAGGGTTCTTGTGATTGAGCCTAGAATCATTATCCCATAAAATGGCTAAATCAAAATAGCGTATTGAGAAAAAAATAGATAGAGAGAGCCAGACAGAAGTGTGTGGTCTAGGTTGTTGTGTAATTAGATTGAATTTTCAAAATAGAGCTAAAAATGTGGCTCCAGCAGAACGTGCGTAGAACCAGAGGATAACACAACCAACCAATTCTTTTTCATTCTGCTTGCTTGGTTGTTTACACAAATGTCGATGTATCTGCCTGCTGGTACTTCCTTGTGTTGACGATAAATTAATGTGATAATTAGTTCTCATTGTTGAAATGATTATTTTTTTAAATGAAGAACATATCTCCTAGGCTTTTGAATGGCAGCTACACCTGCATCCTTCCTTGGGCAATTTCCTGTATTGAAACCATGTCACCTGAAGCAGTGACACTCTCCATTTAAAGCAGTGTGGTACCAGATAACAGTGACAGCATGAAATTTCAGGGCTAGAAAGAGCCTGAGGCGAATAGATTATGTTTAGGCACTGACAAAACACAGACACATTACTCAGTTTTTGCCCAAGCAAGTTAATTTATTCCAAACTTGTGAAGCTTTGTTTTGATAACTTCCAAGCTTGTTCTCGGCTCAGCGCTTGCTTGACTGAGAAGTATTTCCTTCTCAGCACTCCCTTTAGTCACTACAAATTCTAATTGGGGGACTAATGAGTTGAGATCATAGAGTGAGCCCTTTAATGAAACAGTATGGGGTCATGGTGCTACATCTTGTAGTCTGTGTATCTGGTGTCCAGTGTTTACAAGCATGTGCATGAAGGGTCACGATTTAGTGTGTATGTAATTGGAACAGTAAGTTTACAGCTGTTTTAAGGGATTGAAATTTGGTCCAAAATCGTAGAAGATTACTACATGTTGTCAATTATTTTAAGGACTTCAAATCGCTTGTCTTTCTCTTTATGCTTTATTCAGTGGGTCCCACTTTCCCATCCACTGAGTTCATTCTGGTATAGCCTAGAAATATTTAAATCTTTGATTTTGAACACAGTAATTACATCTCACCATAGTAAAACTATGTTACAACACAAGTTGTGTTAGGATATAGGTAATATAATTAATATCAAAATTCTTAATTCATTTATAGTTCCACTAAAAACAAAATCCCACCACAGGGCTATAATAGAACTCAGCAGTTAGAACGATGCTCTTTCCGAAGACCCAACACCCATGTCTACACCAGCACTCATGTGCACATACCCATAAATGCATAAACACAACATATACATAATTTAAAATTTTAAATAACACCTACATAATTTAACAAATAATTTTTTAATACTGTAAAGATTGTTATTTACATATACAGCCATTTACATGAGCTCTACATTAGCTCCATTGAGTGCAAAGTGTATGAATCATTAATATGATAGATTGAGCCATAAACATATTTGTAAATTACAACATCTTTGAGAGAGAGGGAGAGAATTTCAATTAGTTTATACATTTATTCAAATAACCAGTATTATTTTCATTGAGTAAAGCTATTAGTTTTTATAATTATATTGGGAAACCATATTCAATAACATTTAAAATGCTTCCCTGTAATATTATAGTATGCTCAACATAATATTGTTCATATTTCTTTCCCTAGGTAAAAGATTTGTTCAACCATAAATGCAATATTACATTTTACTTGGTATAAATGAGTTTTTCTTATACTATGTAATCTACCCATTTTCAAGAGACAGTTTATGATTAAAGTTAATACTTTCTAATCAAAATTCATTTTCATGTTGTCCAGGTGCATTCTTGTCATCACCCAAGGTTTCTACTTCTGGTGTGGGTAGCAGGACCACTTGCCTTTGTTAAATTGAATCCTTACTACAACAGTGACAGAGGATATAAAAAAGCAGGTCATTTGAAATGATACAGCTCTGTCATTGGAAATGATACAGGTCATAGAGGCTCTAAATGACCCATAATCGGATCTGGGTGTTTGGAGGCGCTGATAATCAGAAATTATTAGCAGAATCCGTCCTGGTTTGATGTAAACCCAGGGAATACAATGTTCCAGAAAATTCAAGTTTCCACGTATTAATAGGTCTGAGCTGTGTCTGGGGTCTGTATCATCTCCAGGGAGAAAGAGAACACTGGGTCTACACTTTTACTGATTCTTAACTGATAGAAATGCCAAGGACTCATGGGCCACTGTTTGCTTCACTGCTTATTGATCTATGTACTCTTAAAGTTGTCTCAAGACTGTACTCTATGAAACCAAATCTTATTTGAGGACTTTTGAATACCAAGAAAAATATTCCACAGATTTGTTCAAACATTTGTACTGCTAGTGGTCCAATTTGAACTATTACAAACAACAAAAAAATGTAGTTTTCCATGTTAATGACCTCTTTTGCACTATAATAATTTTAAAATATTACTTTAATCAATAATATGTACAGTACCAGAGCCATTGGGCCTACAAAATGTCAGCTGTTTAATTTTGAAAAATGGATATTGCCCTTATGAATTCATCTGGTCAAGCATTTGCATTACATTATGCTTAGCACATAGACTTAAGAGCACTGAGAATGTCCTCATCAATTTTGTGAAGAAGATGTAAAGTTTGGTAACTTTCTGTGTGATCTCTAATTACAATAACTTAGGGTTTGATTGATTTCCCCAATTCCTGCCTCTACAAAGTGCAGAAAATGACAGATAGAAGAAAATTATTCTTCTATAAAAACAACCTGACATTTACATTTACTCTGTAACACACACACTGAGAATCACAAACACACACACACACACACACACACACACACACACAAATTTCCTTTAACATGAACAAAATCCAGTTCTTGGGACAATGGGCTATGCCTTTAATCTCAGCTTTAGGAAGATGACCAGGAGTCATTCTCAAGGAAAGCCTGGAATACATAAGGCCCTGCCTACATCTTAAGTAAAACAGGGTGAGATAAAAGAAATGAAAGGGAGGGAGGAAGGAAGGGAGGGGGAGAGGGAGGGAAGAAGAAAGGATGGAAGGAAGGAAAAAAAGGGAAAAGGAAACCCTGCCATTGTCATTTCCCACAATGAAGCTGAACCTGGGTAGCATTAAGTTTAGTGAATTAAGTCAGGCACAGGAAGACGCACGTAAGTACTAAATGATTGGAGGTGGGAAGAATATTTGGGGATGTTGATTACTAGGGGTCTCGTAGGGAAGCTGGTAACTAGGGATGAGAGGAGGGAGGTCATTAGAGGTGGGGGCATTATCATCAGAGATTTGGGGTGGGAAGGCATTGTGGAGATGTTGGTTAAGAATACAAGATTCCATGTGAATAGAAGCAGTAGGTTCAAAAGACCTGATATACAGCAGCAAGGCACACTGAATAACCTTTATCTTCTTGTCAACAATTACCAAGAGTAAAGTGTCCTTGCCATGAAATTGCAAATACATGAAAAACAATCAATGTTTTTTTAAATAATTTAAAATAACTATATACTTTGTATTTAATTATGAGAATTTCTATTCATAGATTTATACACTTAGTCAACAAATTAAATAAATACCAGCTCAGATTTTTCTTTAATGAAGGTTTTAGTGGTAACCAGGAGACCTACTGGAGTTTACCTCATATGGCATGTTAACAGGAAGAAGCATATATTTTCTAATAATCATTTAGATAATATTTTCACAGAATAATAGATTCCACAGTTATTGGGGATGCAATATGTTCCCAGTACCTGATTTTACCAACTCATTTAATAATTTCATCCATCCCTTTAGGTAAGTATTTTGGTATCTTTTCTATCAATAAAGAGGTTGGAATATAGTAAACATCAGAAAATTTCCAAAAGTTATGCAGACCAGCAAATAACAATTCCAGTATTCAAATTCAAAAAGACTAGATACAAATTCTGTACTCAAAATCATATTGTTCAGAGAAATGGTGGGAAGGAAACTTCAAGAAGACAAAGCAAAATATTAAAAGATATTCCTGATTAAAAAGAATATGTATTGAATGTACTATTTAAACTGGAACCTAGAAAGAGTTGGAAAAGACCAAGGAAGGGGTAGGATAAAGATAGTTCTAACAACGCAGCACCCCAAGCTAGAACCTTAAATTTAGAAGGCATTTTCAGCACACGTGCAGCAAAAGAGGTTACTGTGACTGCACGAACAGTCTTTTAGTTAGAGATCAAAACAAAAAGGAATGAAATTTATGTCCAACAAACAAGGGAAGTCAATTATGAATAAAAAAGACTAGGCTGATATTTTACAATAATTATGCCTGTGATATAATGAATGGACACAAAGGGCAAGAATAAACCACGTCTAGACCATGTGAGTAAAACAGAAGATACCCCATTTCTTGGAGAGAGCCTAACAGCAACATTCATAAGAGACAGGTGGATTCAAGGATGCATCTGGGACGTGAGAAAGAAGGCACAGCTGGGAAAAAGAGGGCACTGGCTTCTGAGTTGAGATTTCTGGCCTAAAGTATTCAATGCTTGTTTGTTGGTTTGGGAGATTCAAGGTCTGATCAGATATTTGTTAGTCTTAAAGAGTTATTTTTTATTAGACTTAAGTAAAAACTCTCAGTGAGAACAGCCTATAACTCTTGGCAATCTGTTCCTGACATTTCCTTTGGCTCCCTTCATTGTCTTGGACAAAAGCTCAGCAATCACTCCATATTTCTTGGTATGCTGTTTTTCAGAGAACAGTGTTGTTGTTTATGTTGCAGGACATGGACACATGGAGCAACAAGATGTTGCCTTTTGTGTGCTTTTGTGCTGGGCTTCTTACCTTCTTGTATAAGGGCTTTCTGACATGTTTGGACACGTCCTTGATTTTAGAGACATGGAAAAGCTTTCGGATTCTGTGAGTTCTTTTGGACCCTAACAACTGAGATACTACTGCTGGTATCTGTCAGTCTGGGAATACCCTTCTCTCATTTTGATCAAAGTAACCAAGCTAAGAAAACTGAGACCGGCACCCACAATGCCTCCCCAGACAGATCTGTGCTTCTTCTCTACAGTACCCCTTGGTCTATAAAACAAGAATGTCCTTCTGAAATGGGCCAAGACACTGATTTATGGGAAAAACTTGCTTGGGTTCCCACGAATGATCAGGACTACACAACCTGTGATGGCTATTTTATGTTAACCTCAAACAAGCTAGAATCATTAGAGAAGAGAGAGCCTCAATAGAAAAAAAAATGCTTCCAAAAGACCTGGCAGTGAGGCATTTTCTTAATTATGAATCAGTCGGAGAGGGCCCAGTGCACTGTGTGGGTGGTGCCATTCCTGGGCTGGCAGTCCTGCGTTTTGTAAGTAGATAGGCTTGGCAAGCCATGAGGAGCAAGCCAGAAAGCAGCAGCTCTCCTCCATTGCTTCTGCATCAGCTCCTGCCTCCAGGTTCCTGCCCTGCTTGAGTTCCTGTCCTGGCTTTCTTGGATGATGAGTTGTGATGTGAAGTATAAGCCAAATAAACACTTCCCTCTCCAACTTGCTTTTGGTCACGGTGCTTTTGGTCATTGCAGCAATGGAAACCGTAACTAAAATGCAATCCTTCTGCTCTTCATTCAGAGCATCAGCGGCTATTACTTGGGCATGCACTTTTCCTAGAAAGTAAGAAGTGTGTTCACTATTCTCTTCAGTGACTTTCTGACAGACAGTGAATGGGGAGGAGATATTCAGCTTCATCTTGACATGGCCAACTGTGTATGAGGAACTAAAAATGAGTTTTGGTTTGCTACCTGATATCCCCATTATTAGAATTATCTTAAGTTATGGGATTTTCTTTCAAAAATATTAAAAGATTTCTCTATTGAAAAGGATTATTCATTGGAATAGTTTAAACATAGAACAAAATATAAATGACTATGAACATGGGCTGATAATTGGAATACAGATGACAAGGTTCAAGGAACTGTCATAGAACAGAGGGTAGCATAATTGAAGATGGAGAACAAAAGGTGTGAAATCATTCCAAAAACCTACCCAACCTATCTATACAGGTCTGCTTGGCTCATGAGAGGGAAACCTACTTCCATGCAAGACAGGTAAATCTGCTAACTCTGATGTTTCCTTCTCCATTAAGGATCTTAAACAATAAGTGATTTTACACACAGGCTTGGTACATAATTAGTGTAATACTAGATACTGTGGATGTTTACTGAACAGGAATGGCTCATGTTATCACCATTGTTTTCATTAAACTGCTTCTGTCAGCCTTTATGCTTATTTCTGACTTCATTTTGTTGTTGTTGAAGTGTGGTTAAAAAGGCTAAGGCTCAGATGTGCAGTTATTAGTTATCTATTACAAGTTTTTCTCTATCAGAAAAACAGAAATAATTAATAACTTGAGTTAATTAGTTAATTAATAACTCAAGTTATTGACACCACTGTTTAGTCTCAAGCCTTGGTCTGTATTTGCTCAATAAATCTGTCTATACCTTCTTTGAAAGTTGTACTATGTCCCTCTGTGTTATCAATAAATAATATCTTTAGATTATTTTTTTGGATTATTCTGAGAATTAACTTAGCGAATAGCTGTGTTAAAACAGTGCTTGGCATATGGAAAATATTCAGTAATTATTATATAATTCTTTATTGGGCTTGAAAATTTTAATGTGTATGCGTGTGTGTGCATGTGTGTGTGTGAGAATTCATAATGTGGACATATATTTTTAAACTATATTTAATTCCAAACAAAGCACACAGATTTATTGCCAGACATTATTGTTACAGTGGCGTTTCAACTTTCAAAAGTTTAGGCAGAATAAAAAGTTTTAACTTGATTGACCTAATAAAAAGACACCAGTGCATTGCATCCCACTCTAGGGTTTTGAAAGATTAAAGTAGATAAAAATACAGATATCCTTAGCAGGTGTATCTCAAAGAACTCCACGAACAAAGAGAGTGTGTGCCACCAAAGCATTTTGGAGCGAAGTCCTCATCGCTCAGCTGGGAGTCCCTGAACAAAGCTGCTGAAAAACCAGGCAACTTGAAATGAAGATTTAAAAAATGGCTGTTTTGAGTTTTCCCTTTTCTTCTATTGAGGAACAGGCAGTGTGCATTTCATACTAAAGTAGAATTGGGCATTATAAAGAAGCAGGACTCTCCTTCAATAGACTTCTGGCGATGTGCTTTAGGTGGAGTCTGTAGAGAGAATTAATCAGTACTGTCACTGGATTTTTCTAAACTTGGGAAATGTTTGCTTTCAAAATCACAATCTATAGTGAGTAACTCAGTCAAAATCCCCTGACTGTATTTTTTTCTCTCCTCTATTTTTTCATATATAGTTTTAGATAAGAAGTATAGTTGGGTTGATTTACTAAAATAAGAAATTATGTTTTAATCTTTAGTATTTAGCCTAGCTGTTTTGTGGAGCAGGTTGAGAATTACAAACCTGGTTTACCTGACTTAGGAAGAAAGAAATGGTATATTCAATTTGATCTGTTCTAATGAAAAATAATTTTGAATATTTATGTCCTGAGGAACTATCACTTCTATGACATCAATTTGCTATAAATATCATATTAATTAAATCTTTTATTTTTATGTGAATGTTACCTGCTTAAAATATTAGATTTTTAGGAATCGTGTAGTCTAGCTTTAATTACAGAACTAGACTGCCTTGCATTTTAATGCCTTCCTTTAAAGAAAGGGTCAAAGCACCAAACACAAGGAAGGGAAAGCTTTCATTCAGCATTTCCCTCTTGTTTAATAACTGTGAAATGTTGATAATAAAACATGAATTCATCTATATCTGGTCTGCTGTGCTGATTATAGGTTTCAAACTTGGTTAAGCACCATTTTATACAATTTCCTATTATTCTTTCTGGTTTCCTGACCATAGCGATCTACTTGTGCTTCTATGGAGATGGTGTTGACTGTGTGATATGTCATCCTGAGGTAATTATGGGATAACATTAGGTGCCTCAGATAGTAGTGTGATCTGTAATAGTTCCTATGACTTAACTTACATTGAATAAATTAAATAATGGTTTGTTTCATTTGTATTTTATTTATTTTGAATCCTTGTGTGCTGGTGTGTGTGTATGTGCAGGTGCGCACATGCCATAGTCCACAAGGGGAAATTAGAAGACAACCTGCTTGAATTCATTCCCTCCTTCCACCATATGAGTCATGAAATCTGTTTCAGATCATGAGGCGTGGGGTCAAGAGTCTTCACTCACTGAGCCCTGAAACACTGTTTATAAAGCAGTGGTGAGCATAGCTAGCTTATAGAGTGGTCATCATTTCTCCTTTTCAAATCACTGGGTCTAAAAAGACAACAAATAAAAGTTGAGAAGATACAGACACCATCTAATTACCTTTTGTCACTGAGTGAGTCATCTATTCCCAATGTAGAGTGCATCTTTTCTCTTAGAAGAAATCTAACTCTCCTGTCAGTGTGCTTCCTCTTGCGGCGCTGCAATCAGTCAGCTGCTCCTCAGAGGCTGCTGTGCTGTTAGCCTTCCTCCATTGTCTCAGGAATGCACTTTCCTTCATGAACTCCGAAACTTCATTCTTTCTGTATATGCCCTACACTACTGTGCAAGAACATAAATATGGTGAAGAAAATGTCAATAATAAGGTAATTTTCACCTTCTGAGAGAAGAGGCCAGAGTAGAATTTTGCTATGAAAAATAAAATTCTTCCAGCTTTCCTATCTTGAAATAAAGTCTGAGAAATGTTAGGTCTATTTGTGGAACAAAGAAAAATGTTTTGTTTTTAAAAATCCATTCATTCAAAACAAAAAAATAATTTTTCCTCTGAATCAGCTGTAAATATATATATGAAAATGTATAACCATATGCTCTTTAACCTAGGGTCATTCATTTGCAATGTGTTTTATGTGTTTTTCCCTTCAAAAGAGAAGGGAGATCATTCTTTCTCATTTATTTCAAAGATTCTTTAACATACTCTCATAAACACAAAAAATAATTCACTACATTTTGAGTAACATGACATTTTGCTTATCGATAATTATTACTCTATAACTTGTCTTCAAAAAAATAAGTAAAACGATAGTTTTGATTATAGAAATTCAATTGTACAACACTAGACTCCTAAGTAGAGTCCTTTTTGTTTGAATAGTAACCAAGTCTAGACTGGCAACAATTTAAAAAGGATTATTTCTTCAAAGTTATTGGCAGAACCGTATATCGCTCCTCTTTAAAGATACTTTGTGTCCTAATCACCATAGCATGATCATGATCGTGAAATTGACTGACCATAGTTTTCTATCTAAGGGACTAATTCAGGTGTGATTTTGCTGACCATGAAACGTATTTGGACACATTGTATTTTATACATGTCTCAGAGGTATTTTCTGACTATGAAATCCCCATGTTTTTTCTTTTTGTATTCTAACTCTTAGCCTTTATTTTGAATTGTTTATTTCTGTCAAATTTCTAAATTTTTAATTCTGTTTATTCTTGTTGTAGTTTTTGAACCAACTCAGTTAAACTACATTTACCAATTCTTATGAAACTGCATTTTCATATTTTTCCTCTTCTATCTCTGAAGATGTATATTTGTTTGTCAATGTCCTTTTCCTTTTTTTGAAATCATTTTAGTGGGAAATACCTAATGCACATATAACATGTCCAAGAACTCCCTGCTGGATGGGCTTCTCATCCTGCTCATATCCTGTTTTGCCAGCTTTGGCTTACTGCCTGGGAATTATAGTTTGGGATGTTTTCCTTATACATTCAATTGTCAGCACAGTAAAACCGAATTTATTTCTGTTGAGACTCCACAACTGCTACTTAGAAACCAATGCCTGTTTCAGTCTTGCCAACATATCTCACATGGTTTTGTGTTTCTCATCTAAACTTTATATGTTATTAACTTAATTTTTGTTTAATGGCTGTGGTCTGATTGCTTCTTTTGCATTTATATTATTTATTTTATTGCTGTAATCTATTTTTCATATCTGTCAAGCAATAACACCTCTAAATTAAAATGATTGCTTACTAAAAGTTAAAGCATGACAGCAAACTGCAAATATTCCTTCTAAAATAAAGATGTCAAATATAAAAATATTTCTACTTTGTTTTGTTTTATTTATTTTTGACAAGATTTGATTGTTTACCACGTTTGCCTCAAACTTACAAACCTCTCATCTAAACCATCTCAGCATTGGGTATTATAGCTGTGTGATACCACACATAGCTCTGTGATCTTTAAATATGATCACAAACTGAAGTTTTCATTCCTTTTTGGGAACATACAAACTTCAACTTAGAGACTGTGTGCTGATATAGATCAGAAAGAACACAATAACACTGTTGGGAAGTCTTGCTGTGCACATATCTCGTTCTTAGATGAATCAGGCACGCAAACTGAGTTCCCCACACTTGTCAGCAAGTGCAATACTTTTCACACAATAAGCCATCTCCCCAGCATCCAGGTGCCCATGTAAATTTCAGAAAAAGATGCTGAGTGTCCTTCTTACCGATATCTACTTTATTTTTTCAGACAAGGTTCTCTAAGAGAACCCTGCTGGAACTTGCTGTTTTGGCAAATAGCTGGACAACCAGCTAACCCCTGGGATCCAGCTCTCTCCCCAGTCCTTGCTGCTCGAACTGGGGTCACAAATAGGTGCTGCTACACCTGTCCTTTTTTTTTTTAAGTGACAGGGTTTCTCTGTAGCTTTGGAGTTACACCTTTCTTTTATAACTGAAGTCTGTGTTTGTGAAGAAGGTGCGTTACTCAATGAGCGTGTTGCCATTCCGACAAATAATAGGTTTTTAGTGTGAGTGGAGATAGAGAAGTAACACAAGGCACCAGCAAAACTCAATGCATCTTTTTTGTTTTTTGTTTTTGTTCTTTTTTTAAGATCTGCCTGCCTCTGCTTCCCGAGTGCTGGGATTAAAGGCATGTGCCACCATGCCCGGATACTCCATGTATCTTAATTATCATTTTAATTTGCTTTTAGCAAGTAATTTTTAAATGTTTGCTCCTATAGAAAACTAAAATCTAAATATGAATTATTACTGGAGTCTTACTGAAGATTAATATCTACCATTTCATCTTATCAGTTATACTTACTTGACACTCCATAATTTCCTATAGAAGAGTCATAAATAAGGGGAATGAGAGTATTCTGTCTGACAAGCTCATGTGCTGGGTGTCTATCACCAAATGAATTAATTCTTAAAACAATGACTAGTTCACATCTAGATCTAGTAAAAAAAAAAAAAAAAAAAAAAAAAAACAATGACTAGTATTTTCGTGTCCTATGTATGTTGTATAGAGAAATTATGGGACATGAATTAAAGTTCTTGATAAAAATCTACTTAATGTAATCACTCTAAAACCTAAACAAGGAGCCCTCTGCTTCATTTAGAAAAATATTTATACACTACTGTATGTAGAGTAAGAAAACATTTAGATTACGAGCGCTCGTTTTCCTAGTACAACAATCTCTCTCAAGAAAACACATGTAATTGAATGTGGGTTTTCTTTGTGGTACTTTATAATCTGGACTCTATTTGAGCGTCTTGGAAGTCCTAGACAGATATAATTTTCCTCGCTATATTTTGCAATTTAACAAAAGCCATAATAACAGCATTACACTGGGAAGCACTTTTTAAGTGGCAGTGTAGAATGACAATAAAATCTTATGGCTAATCACCATCATTGTACAAAGACATATATTGCTCTGAATACTCCTTTGCCTTCCTTTTTTTATAGAAATTGGGGAGTGACACGGGAGGACAGCATCCGGAGCTCGAAGGACTTCTAATTTGGTCTGCGAATTTTTAAGCATATGAGGTAAATGTTGAATTCATTTTAGTACTGTTTTAGGGATGAAAGTGAATACCATCTTAAAACTTGTTAAACTCTTATATTTTATGTAACGTATTGCAAACTACTTGGATTCCGTTTGTATTTGCTTAGCGCCTTTATGAAGATTCTCGCATACTCAAGGGTTATGCTCTGCTTACTTTTTTTATTTTTTAAAGTTATGTGTTTTGCAAGAGTATCTTCTGACCTAACCTCTGACTATGTAGAATCTTGGGACTGAACTTGTCTTCTAAGTTGTTGGCAAGTGTCCTTAACCATACCCATAGATTAGTGCAACTCTCAACCCTCATCCACTTCCAAGAGAAGCAGATGTGATTAATAGAGAGTTCCACAATTGATCAAGGTGTGGAAAGTAAGAGTCAGTGAAGCAATCAGCTCTACATGGCTCTATTTCACCTTTACCCCCAAGACCTGGGGGTGTTCATGAAAGAGGCCTGCGAAGCGTCTAAGAGTCAGAAGTAGTCAGTGTCTGACAGGAAGCATTTGTTGGACATGATAACACCACAGCACTGTGAACTCCTGTCAGCTGTGACTGCGGGCACAAAATTTGCAGGCAAGCCATAGCAACCGACAGCACAGATGGGGAAGAGCTCATGAAGTCCAGTCCCTAGCTGAAGAGCTACTGTCGCTTGATGGTTTCTAGGTGCGTGAGAGACAGTTCTTTTCACGCATACAAATGCTAAAAGGCTATCTATAAATTGTACCATACCCGTGCACATAAGGCAACACTCAGTGGACTCAGAGAGTTTTAAAAACAGAGAAAGAGCACATAAATGGGAGAGGAAAGTGTCAGGGATGATGTAAGACAGGAATTGCAAGGGAGGGAATGGGTGGAATTTGGTGAAAATATATCATATGAAAGTTGGAAAAGGAACAAAGTTGCGTGTAATGTCTGATAGCAGCAGATGGTTCTTTATGAGTGCTTATGCTTTGTTTCGTGATACAGGGTATGCAGGGGACTACAGAGCAAATATGAATTTAAAAATGGGTTACTCCTGCCCTTTTCCCTCATAAGTTCTAGAAGCCACGTCTTCCTTGTTTTGTAAGTGTGTAGTGCAGGTAGCCGTCTCCTGAAACTCTTGCCCACATTTCTAGCTGTCCTGACTCTGTTTATGATGTCTGCACCAAAATTTCTCTTCTGTTGTTTGATGTTGGAATGAAACATTTGTAATCTGCCATTGTCAGTACATCAAAACTAAGAAAGAAAAAAGACTATGGAGATAAGGGTTAGTGGGAAAATAAGGCATCTTTGAGGAATATTGGTGGCGCAGGCCTGTAAGCCTAGTATTCAAGAAACTGAGGTAGGAATATTGTAAGTTCAATGTCAAACAGTACTACACCAGTAAGGGCTTGTGTCAAAAAATCTAGAAAAGTAAAAACAACAATAAATTTAGATAAAAATAAAATTCATTTAACTTGAGTATAAAACGATGTATGAGGCTACCAATTCTGCCCTTGTGAATATCAAAATATAGGATTCACAGAAAATTTCTACCCTGTACCATATATCTCAGACCAATAATAATATCAAGGAAAGGATGGTTTAACTACTACAAACAGCGATTACACAGAAATACATAACTGCATATCAGTATAAGAGACTGGCTTGGGTGGAAAGGAAACAGATACTGTCCCTGAGCAGAAATGTGGCCCTAAATAAGAAAGGAAAGAAATGGTGGAAGGGAAGAAAGGTTGAAGAGTGGGAAGTTAAAGGAAAGGAAAGGACAAGAATATTTTTAAAATCATCCTTATCCAGGAGTAAACATAAAACCTTGAAGACAAAATGTACAAAAATGCTGATATCATTGATAAAATTTAAATCTTACAATTCCAAAACTTAAGCTTCACACCAAGGCACACAGCTCATATTTTACAATGATGTCCATTATATTTACTTGGATGAGGTAATAGAAGAATTGGCAGTTATGTGAAGAGACTCAGAGACACTGCTAATTTGTTCTTCATAAACTATCTGTCATTTACAAAGTTCTTATAATCAGAAAAGAATATTTAATGACACTTAAATATGTTAAATTTGAAAGATTCAAAGACACTATCTAACGTAATTACTTAGAATATTTCTTAGCCTCTTTTTTCACAGTGCTTACTGTGGGTTTTAGGAATCCTGATGAATTAACCTCTTCTTGTTGTTTGAATTTACATAAGTTTTAAAGCTATCTCTTATCCTGAAAACAAAAAAAAAACCACTGTTTTTAGATGTGCCTTGATAACAAATAGTTGCAAGGATATTATATTTTGACATGCTGAAAGTGAAATGCAAATTATTACTTTATGAAATTACTAGAAATTATTTTGAATGTTAAAATTCCATTTGCTTGTAAAGAGTGTTTTAAAAGTATCAAATCCTTATGCAAATTCTTCCAGTACTGACAACTTTCATTTTAATAAAAGTTTGCATCACAAAGACTTGTGCTAAGATTAGATCAGCTCACTGCCATCCTCAGCCTTTGGTGAAAAAGTTGTCCTGTAGCTATAACCCCTAGGTCTGATTTCGACCAGTTGTGGGTTTCTGTGATGATCTCTGCATTCTGCAAAATGAAGCTTCTTTGGTGAGGGGTCAGAGATTGTATTTATGATTATCAGGTAAGTTTTATAATGCAGTTAGGAATCATGCTAATCTTTGACAATAACAGGTTTTCTTTAAGCCCCGTGATGACCTCACTATACTGGGTGCTTGACTAGGTTTTCAGTACCAGGCATGATTTCCCTCTTTTGAGTGGGCCTTAAGTCCAGTTAGAGAGCTGTTGGTAACTGCTGATATATGGTGTCATTATTGCACCTTTGGTAATATTTTCCTCTTCTAGACCTTGTTATTCATAGGTGTCACAATTGTGTAGGAATATGGATTGCTTTCTCGCTGAAAGCTTGTATAGAACGCTCTCATACTGTGAAAGACACACCAAAGGAAGGCGGCTTTCAGGTCAGACCTAGTTTGAACATTGTTTTCATCAGAAGTATAACAGCAGTTTGTAAAACTATAATTTTTTGCAAAACTTGTATAAGAGTGTACAAGAGTAAATTCTACATAACAAAAGTACGTTTGTTTGAAATCAAATTCTTAGAGCAGACACAATAACAAAGCAATGTAAATTTCAAAAGATTAAGTTTACTTGTTTGTTGAATACTGGATTCTAAATTGTTTGAGATTATGGAAATTCTCTGCAAATATGTTAATGTCAAGTTAGAGGACGTTAAAATTTATGTCTGTGTCTCTAAAACAGGTCCAGAATACTTGAGCATGATTCAGAATGGAACTGTTTGTTTTTTTTTGACTTTGACTGGTTGGTTGGTTTTGATTTTAAAATAGGATTATATGGGTTTGTTTTAAGTAACAAAAAGTACAGAGCTAAAGCAAAATAAAAAACAGAAAAACTCCTATGAAATTGGAGTTTGTCTACAACACAGTTACCCACTGCATCTAACATATAATGTATATATACTATGTAAAGTTGACATATACTGTATATAACTATATAAAGTTCTGATATAGATGAAATCTGTTTTTCAAAATGATATATCAATGTGTTGCCTACCTGGGATGCATGCTGTCTTGTCCTCTTGAGTGCTGTCCTTATAAGTATTTGCTACCCTGGTCGTGCTTGGCGCTTTTTGCGTGGTACGTTTAGCCTATATCTCACAGTGGAATATGTTGCTCATATCTCAGTGATCTTCATGGTCTTTTGTGCAGAGAGGTAACATTTACATGTGCCATTAGATCATTTCATCTAATTTCTTTTTTTTTGTTTTTGTTTTTGTTTTTGTTGTTGTTGTTGTTTTTCGAGACAGGGTTTCTCTGTGGCTTTGGAGCCTGTCCTGGAACTAGCTCTGTAGACCAGGCTGGTCTCGAACTCACAGAGATCTGCCTGCCTCTGCCTCCCGAGTGCTGGGATTAAAGGCGTGCGCCACCACCGCCCGGCTCATTTCATCTAATTTCATGGTGTTTTTTGATGGTCCATACTATCTTCATTTTAAGAAAACCTTTAAGAAATATCATGTAGAAAAATGTCAGAATTCTTTTAATTCTATTAATTATTGGGATAAACTTTAATTCATCTGTAAAGTAGTGTGCAAATAAATGATGACAGAGTCTTTCCATGACTTTAACCATCTACCTGACATGATCTGCACGAATTAAGGCAGAATGTAGTATTGATTATAATCCAGGTCCCAAATTTAATTTATGAGCCTGCAAAGGGACAACAGCAACTATTATTCAATGACATCTGATGACTGGTTAGTAACTAGTAGTGAGAAAAAGATAACTTATTGTCTGTCATAAACTACATGCTTTGCCATTTCTATAGCCTTGAATTAGAACCAAGCAATTAGTTTCCCATTAGTTCAATTTAGAGCATATTTAAATCTCTTATGAATACTTTAGTATTTTTAGTCATCTGGGGCTTTGCTCAAGATAAGATGTAGGCCTTTTAATTAGAATGTTTTCATGTATTGAATAAAATCATTTACTTCTAAAGAATATGTTAGGATCTGTTTGGATTTTCATTTGTATTCTCTGCTGGGAGCCTGTCTAGGTTATACCCTCTGATTGTACATCTCAGTATCATAGAGTTTCCCAAAGTGCACATGTTTAAAAATCTATGGTTTTGTCTTTAATTAGGAAGAGAAAATATGTGGGCTGTAATGTTCATCCTAGAATATATTTATCAACATTTCTTACAGTCAGTACTGATCAACACTATAGTTCCAAGATACAATATTTGTAGATGATTGCCTAAATTTTGTGACTTCTTTTCATTCTATATAGCTAAGATTTTATCAATTATTTAAACAAGGCATTAAAGTCTTTGTGTTTTCTTTAAAGAAATACTTTCACTGAGACAGAGATTGTATCAATGGCCTCAACTAATATTGGTTTGTATTATAGATATTGGAAATTCATTCCTGAATTAACTATTTTAATGTGTGGGTTTCTCTATTCTTCAGAAGGTGATCCCACTGAGAAGGCTATTGCACATAATTTTCTCCAGTTTGATTACACACCCAGCAAGGGTTCTCTGACAATTGATTGCCTCTAACTTATAACCCTAGTAGATCAACTACATACATGTGTGTGGTGAGTTCTAAGAAGCACAGAAGAAAAAAAAAATCTACTACTTAGCATGTTAACTACATCCAAAGTTAGTCAAAGTAGTTGTAGTAGGGAGGTTACAGGCTGCCCAGCTAGCTTAGACCCAAAATAATTACACAGAAACTGTATTATTTAAATAACTGTTTGGCCCATTAGCTCTAGATTCTTAATGGCTAACTCTTACATATTAATTTAACCCATTTCTATTAATCTGTATATCACCATTAGGTCATGGCCTACTAGCAAAATTTCAGCATGTCTATCTCCACCAGCGGCTCCATGGCATCTCTCCAACTCTGCCCTTCTTTCTCCCAGAACTTAGCTTAGTTTTTCCTGCCTATCTAAGTTCTGCCCTATCAACAGGCCAAGCCAGTTTTCTTTATTCATTAATAGTAATCACAGCATACAGAGGGAAATCCCACATCAAGTAGTGAAGACTGACTGCTCTAAAATCAATCCAGATGTGGATCCAATACCTTGTATAAATACTGTGTGTTTTTGATGAGATCTTTCTCTTCAGTTCTTATGGTATCAATGTAAAGGAAAAATATAGTGATCTCAGGATATTTAGAGGATATTTTTATAAATGCTGTCATCAGTAGTAAAGTATAATGTTCACAAGAAACCCTTTTTTTATTCCACCACCTGTCTTGACCTTCTAAAACACATATTCATGCTTGTATTCCTTCAATCTTGACTGAGTGTAATTTATGTTCTCTGATTACTCATAGGCTTTGTGCACTAAGTGGGTCATATAGGGCATGTATTAATTATACAATATGTGAAAGAAAATCCCAGTAATAATAAAAGCTAAGTTGAAGTGAAACAAGGTGAGAAGTAAAGGTCTTGATTTAAGTTGTATTGTCAGGGAAAGTCCCACATGCCTATTTTATTTTAAGCTGAAACTTAAAACACACTGACTGTGTAGATTCTGTAGAAAAAAAATGTGCAAAGGGAAAAAATCCTAGCCTCCAAGAAGAGACTTAGAGGAGCCATACTGGAGAGACTCCAGGGTGCCACTGAAAACTCAGGCATGTTCGCATGGCTCCATGCTCTCCCCATCACACTGACCACTGAGGGTGCCTTCTTTGCTGGTGTTCAATCTTTTTTCCATCTAATACACTGTTCTTTTCATCTTAAGTCTAAATGCAAACTAACCAAATCTTACTCCCCTGGTTATTCTGTCTAACCTATACTATTCTTAAAAGCATTGAACTTGAGTAAATGAAAATGAGCAAATTGGTATTAAATTAAGAATGAACATAAAAGCTCTTAGGCTTTTAATCTAGGCATTCATCCAGACCTGTTTATCACATAAATGTACTGGCATTTATGCCTCAAAAGACTATTAAACATGAAAGCATCAGCCTCTCCCTTTGACTTTGTTTCACAGGAACAGCTTCCTTAGAGATGACAGAAATGCTGATACTGTGGCCCAAGGAAGGCATCCCTGGGCTCCAAGCCTTACTGTACTTCTAGTAGCAACTAACTAAACCCTTGAACATATTGAATATATTTTAAATCGTTTTTCCTCTATTTTTATTTTTCAGCAAAAACAACATAGCCAGTCACCATCATATTTTTGGGAAGAAAGCAAAATATAATAGTTTGTATCTGACATTTATTAATCTGATGTGTCTTAATACCTGTGGGCAGCCATTTGTTTCTCATTTTTTACAGCCTTTTCTATCAGAACAAAAAGTTAAAATACCTCATGCTATATTACACTTCACAGCTCAGGTATACTTTCAGGTTTATCTTCCATCAATGCTGATCCACATGTTATGTGTCCCACACCATGAGCAGGGCACTTATTTTATGACTCAGTAATTATATACACTGTATAGCAACAGGAAGGGGAAGAAACTGAAATTTTTAACATGTTTTACATGTTTTTATTCTATGCCCATTTTTATCTTCAGAGATCCATGGTTTCTTGTTCAAAGATGTTAAAATATTACTGATAAACATTTTGAAGAATTGAAAGGGAAGAGTTTAGTCAGGATTTGAGCTGTATCCTCTTTACCAATCCCTAGTGTCTTGAGGTAGTAAGAATAAAATTGGTGTAAGTGGTTTTTGCTTTCTTCACACTACGTCTTCAGGTAAAACAGAGCAGCTAACCAAGATGCAACTGTAGCCTGACAGGCTGAGGCATGGCCTGTTTGTCACGACAGTCCTGGGATGTATTTAGAAGATATTTTTGTTTTATCTGAAAGATAAACTTCTTGGCTTGTATTCTCCTCCATGTCCTTCCAGTTATGAAAGTGCTGGGAAAGACAAGTAGCTATATTATAAATCCTCAGAATTCTACCTGTGATACACCAAATGCCGACAATAATTTGTATTTCAGTTTCCTAAAAGATGATATTTTTTCAAAAAAGGACTCTTTTCTTTTTTATGTTCATTTACATTACTAGAGATGTTTTTTGACTTATGATAATTACTGTGTGCTAGGTAATATGTTAAGATTTATGCACTTATCCTCACTATACTATTAGGAAATAAGTGCTGTGAATATTACCAGTTGGCAGATAAATACACCAAAGACGGGGAAATGAAATGCTTTTTCCAAAGTTGTCGTTTGAATATGAAACATCACCGTTAGGTGCCCATGTTAAAAGCTTTTGCCCAGATGTGGGAGCTGAATTTGGAAGACAATGCAATCTTTAGGAAATTAGTCCTGTTGGGAAGATGTCAGTGGGCGCTTGTCTTGAAATAGTATTTACTACTTGCCTCTCTCCCAGTCTTACTCTGTTTTTGCCACCATCAGGAAAGCAGCCATGCTTTTCCCACCATGATAGTCTACCTCATCTCAGGTTCAAAGCAATTCAGATGGCTAAGCATTCAAATTAAGATTCAAAATATTTTTTTTCTTAAAATCGCTCAGATATTTATCAGAACTCTGAAAATCTGGCTAACACGCTCAAACAGCTTTAACTGATAAATCAATTACCAAGGAATATTTAGCAATAAAGATTGGCAATGAAGAATGTTTCTTTTCTTCTTATGGTCCTAGGGATTAAAACCAGAGCCTCACAACTGTTCGGCAATTCGCATACCATTAATCTATATTCCCAAAATAGAGTATTTAGTGAGAATCTGTATTTAACAAGAACAGTGAGGATGTCGCAGTGAGGCCATGTGCAGTCCTTCCTGTGCTCTCTTCAAAGTCTCCAGTCACTTGCTCGTACACGAAGAGAGGACCCCTAAAGAGGTTGCTGGGAAGTTGATGAGGATGAACGCTTTATGCTTGCTTCAGGAAAACTCTGGAGAGAAATAATATAGCCTGAGTTCCATTCCCCCTGGATGCTAAATAATTTTGCTACCCCATGTAAATTTCCCCTCAGAAAGGAATATAAGATTAATCTCAGCAGGTCTCCATGAAACTTATTGCATCAGGCCTCCCTCTGGATTCTGATTACATTTTATCCTGCTGTTGTGTGACACCTAGCGTTCTTGGAATCGCTATGTCTCTCAGTACATGCCCCGCATGTAATTTACAGTAGCATTAGCAGAGTTCAGCACCTAATTAATTCACCAATCAGCTGTCAGAGCCTGTGATCTTTTCCTAGTTCACTGGTGAGTTCCCTGTGGGAGAATCAGTATTCTGAAAGTGTCATTTCCATTATGTTGCGTGGTGTTTGAACAGAGTACCAAGTTATGCTGCATGTTCACGGAAAATATGCCATCCTCATGAGTGCCTTGATGACTTTGTTAAAAATATCTTTCCTCACCCCTCCTCTCTTGTCTCATGAATACTGGTCCTCCACGGCACAGCGGACTTTACACAGAGCCACAGATTTAAAACTCTGCACATCACTGCTTCATGCCTTCACGTTTTTCCATTTATCATTAAGAAATGTTACCCCCATTTTGTTCTAGACAGAAATAGCTATCCTATTTAGCCGAGTTTTCAGATTTGATCTTATTTTAAGTCCTCATTGTCTTAAATTCTCCAAAGTGGAGATATTTTACATAAAAAAAATTCTCATGCCTTTGGCTTCATGGTTTTATACATTATAATCAGATAGATGTGTGTTACTGAATGAATGCTTTTAATAACAAAATAATAGTAACTAATAATATATATTGAATGCTTTTAGTAACAGAATCAAACTTCTGGCCAGAGACAACAGAAAGGAAACCTGATGACAGAGCCAGTGAGTTCAGTACATGGGCAGGCTTAGTGACTCATGAATGGGATGAACTTCACTTGCAGGATAAGTGATTAACATTTAATTGTGAGGGGTCAGATTGCCTATGGAACCAAAAAAAGGTAAGGATTTTATTCATGTCCAGTTACTTGGATGGGCTAAAGTCTGGAGAAATAGCTTGTCCTAGGATTTGTTAGAAGATTGTTTTTTATTTCAGCATCCTCTTATCAAGAAGAACAGAAAGGTTTCTCCAAGAAACAATTTCATCCCAACTACAAGTGGCCCCCTCCTGTACCAACAATCTGGCTTGTTATAAATGTGGCCTTCTATCACTGCTCAGAGAATGAACTGAGAGGGGGACAGAAAGAACACAATGCTTTGACCAAGTAACAAGTTAAGGGGCCAGGAGATGTGCATATTTTTCATCTGTCCAACTATCTCATTCTCATGTCCACTTTATTCTTGGATCCATTACGGCACATGCATCCTGAATTAATAATGCATCTAGCTATTGAGGCAACGAGATATTAGGGAGAATGAGGCATTAAGGAATACATATACGTTTAATGGGCAGCATATCCTGAATTAAGCCTACAGAAATGGACTTTCCTGGTGTCCCTATATAAGTCCCTCAATGCCTCATTTTCAGGGGAAAAATAGAAAAGAAAGAAATAATGCACATAGGATTGAAGAATCTAATTATTTAATGTTAAAGTTTTCTTTGATAATTACATAATCAAATTTGGGCCTAAGTAACAAATAAATCCCAAACTTGCATGCTTAATACAGCAATCACTTTATTTGGATTTTCCTTCTCACAGGTCTGCAGGTCAAGGTCAGGCAGTTTTTAAGACTCTGGGCTTTACTGCTTTCAACTAACAAGGCTCATGGTGAGTCTAGCTGAGGGTCGGCCATCATCAACTTCTTACGCATAGCCTCATGTCTTCACAGTTTTCTATTAGAGGCATCAGGAATGGCACACATTCACATAGTAGATGACAAGGTTTCAAGACAAACCTCACAAGCCTTTAAGATTTCCCAAGGCCAAGGCTAAACACAGTCCAATAGTTCTTTGTTGTTCTGATTTTGTTGGACGTAGTAATTCATGGAGTTCATTCTTCACTTGGAATGCCAAAGAGTTGTCCTCAAAAGGGGTAAGTTGAAAAGGGAGGAGTCAGAAATGGAGAATTATGAAACTTTTACAATCTTCCATGCCCCACAGTCTGGTAGAAATTAGTGATTAACTATACTTAATTTAGCCTCAATTTTGCACTGCTGTCAATTCTTACGTGTTCTCTAATCACACAACAACACAACACACCATAAAGACAGTGACCTTGCCAGGCAGTGTGGCACACGCCTTTCATATCAGCACTCGGGAGGCAGAGGCAGGCAGATCCAGGCCAGGCTTGATAGCGACAGTGAAACCCTGTCTTGAAAAACAAAAAAAAACAAACAAAATAAAAAGACAGTGACCTCCCATTCAATATTGAAAACAAGATATTTTAGATGTACGCTATATGAATAACAATATATAATGAATAATATTATTTTTAACACCTAGTATACATATCTTGAATTAACTGATATCATCTTCTATAATTCAATTCCTTCCCTTGTCCTACTATAGCTAAGCTGCATTATAATTTTTCATTGTTCTTTTGCCTTTAATTTTGGCTTTAGACATTTTTATTTAATAGTAATTGTTATGGAATATGTAAAATAATGATTTTAACTTCTGCTAATTGAACTACACAGCACCTCCAAAAGAGTCAGAATTGATATTTTAAATGAGGTGTTTAATCTCTTCTCATTTATAACAAGTCCTGGAAGGCAATTAGTCAACGAAAAGACATAGTATAGCCCGTTATTTCTTCTTTCATTTGTTTGTGGTGCGATGCTAAGAACAGTTCACATTGTCTGCCTATTGAGGAGAGGGGCATTAAGGATAGGAGGACATGATAGTTGTTGGTCAAGCTTCATGCCTTAACTCACTAGCAGTCTTTATATTAATCTGTACTACGAAAGTACTTGTGTTTTGACTGCAGTCTTTCATTTTCACTCATTGTATTGAAATTTCTAAGGAATGCAAAGTGCCACAGTTTGAACAAATTTTATATTTCTTCAGGAGGAGATTGATTCAGTCATAGGTTTAGTTAGGACTATATCAGAGGCAATATTCTAATTATGTTATACAAGTGGCTTCAAGATATCTATTTTTCTCATAACTAGTGGCATTAATTTAACCATTTGGCTAAGTTAGTGACTGCTAGATTCTTTCCATATAATTATCAATTTTTCTTTATACTTAGCATAATACCATTTAAATATTGTCTTGTTATTCTTTGTGTCCTTTGTGTTATATTAAAATGTTGTATTACTTACTTGTTGAACTTCAAAACACATTCTTTAAAATTATTGTGTTTTGTTTTTATATCCAAATTATAATGTCCTTTAAAACAGGTTTCCTTATGTACATTAATATTTTCCAGTATTTTAGGAACCCTTCTGTCTTAGGGTCAGGTAGAATATATATACTATCAGCCACCAAAGGAGGAAACACCTCTGTATTGTCTCTTTTACACCCAACATCAAATTCCTTTTTCTTATGCATGTTGTTCATATTGTGTTCACAAATTACTTGTTTAAATTGAGGTTCATCACCCTCTAAGTTATTCATACATTCTGTCTCTTCATATAATCTTAGGTATCATAGAGTGTTAACAGTCAATTTTAAGCATTCTCTTGATAGTAATTACTAAATCGGATTACTATTATGATTATACCACTTTCATAAAACAGGTAAATATTCTTAATGATGTTATATCTACTATTATAATACTGTAGGTATATACATATATATAGCATTAACTATTTAATTTTTAAATCATTTCCTTATTGGATGCTATTCTTACCACAGTTTTATTTGACTGCAGAGTCAATGATATGAATCAAACCCTGTCCTTCTGTCTCCAAAAGTTTCACTCTTAACCATTTTACACCACTACCGTGACGATCACCTTCTGCAAAACAGAAAGGTAATTGAAAACCCATGTACCAATATAAAATCTCTGAGGTTTTGATCTCCTTCTGCAATTCTGGGTGATATTTGGAAACTCATGTACTAATATAAACTCTCTGAAGTTATGATCTGCTGAAATGCTAGGAAACACATGTACAAATGTAAAATCTCTGAGGTTTTCAGAAGCAATAGAAAGTCCCTTGTTTATTAAGATAAAGAAATAGAAACACTGTATGTATGTATATATATATATATATGCCATATATCAATTTATTTTTAATTTAGGGAGATAGATAAGATTAAAGTGAATTTGTCCTGAGGTTTCATGAGTCCAGTTCACTTTCTGTCATAATGCATTGCAAGTGTCTGTTAAAATGAAAATAAATAAGTTTATTATCAATTATGTTGTTCAAAAAGGACAATGATATAACTCTACAAGTCATTTTGAAGTCCAAATGCTAAAATGATCATGCTAGACATACCTACCATACATAAATTAATGTTTTCACTCATTTTCTCTGAATGTAAAAGGATTTGAAAGGAGTGGTTTGGGTGTAATTTTTACACAGATTACCTGATTAGTTCCAACTTATTCTCTTCTCTTAAGAAAATATATTTGATATAATGTTTTTGTTTATTTATTTTGATATAATCCATGTCAGGGCAGTTTCTGAAGATATTTTGGAAAATGTCCTTCTTGGTTATCAAATAAAAAGATAAACTGTTGTATAAATGTTCATTTAGTACAACAATTTGCTTGTACTACTTAGTGATAGCATAAAAAATGGATGCTCAAATGTAGAATTGAAAATGTGCATTAACTTTACCTTTAGAGTTTCATGGATTTCTTGTCATTATTATCACTATCATACTACTATAAAATGGGGGCTTTTAAAACAGTAATAAACGAATATTATTATTTTCTGACAATTATTGAGTGAACTTATGTCTTCAACATTATTTCAGTTGCAGGTATGATAACCCTAACTGCATCTCTGTGTGACTGGAAAGATAAACCTGTCATTGTCCAGGTTTTTCCTTCATTATTTCCACTTGCCTCCTTTACGCACGGAACTCATTTAAGTCAGAGGTGCTCGCCGTCCTTGCTAGTCCTGTAGTCTTCTAGTTCTCTGCTGCTACTGCGCCTAAATTCTTAAGCTATAACCTCTTTTCCTGTCTTTAAAGATTCAGGTCAGATTTTCTTCAAGTCTTTGTGGTTTTGCTTTGTGGATGTACAATATGTCACTTATAATTATGTATTTGCTCTCTTCATTTTTTGCTTGTTTGTTTAAGCTGTAATTGTCAACTGTTACCTTGTGGAGGTTTCTCTCCCCATCATTTAAGAATGGCCCTTCCATATTTGTAGCATTAAGCTCTTGGTTCAAAATTCAGAGATATGCTCCTTTTCTTTTAAGTTTATATTTATGAGTCTTAAGATCTGTGAAAGACAAGTTAGACTTGAGTAAAAGAAGAGCAACAACAACAACAACAAAAACCCTAAAAGTCTCAAATAAATTGGGCTTTCGCCATAACAAATTTCTTTTCTTATAATATCTTAAACATTTGGAAAGCCAATCCAATAGTTGGAGTTTAAAAGATAAAAAAAACGTGAATGATAAAAGTCTGTGAAAATAAAATGACTCAACAACATTCAGAAAATTATTGTTAATAATCTAAGTTTGGAATAATACTAGCTTATTTTAGATGAAGATAGGAAGAGATGATAAAATATTCAAAGATACACTATGTATCTATAGTTTAGCAAATAATAAGGTTATATGATAATAAAGTACAGAGACAGTTTGTTTTTAAAGTAAAACAAAATACAAGAGTACAGAATTGTACATGGGTTATATAGACTTTGAAGATTAAATTTTAACATTAATAAATAATATCAGAGGATCTCTTGAAGCCAAAGAGCATAGAACAGATAAAAATGAAAACAAACCATGAGAGATTGAAATTTTGTCAGTAATTGAAAAGGATGAGGAGCTGAACTATATAGAAAAGAAAAATCTCAGCAGACAGTAGAAACTCTCCAGAAAAAAGTAACTGTGACATCTGAATTTACTCTGAGAACAATAGAAATTAGAGATTTCATAATTTATCATCAGAAATAGAATAATAGGAATGTCATTTGAAGGATTTATTAATAATAATAATAATAATTGTAATTGTAATTAAAATATAATCCCATCATTTCTCATTTCCCTTTCTTATTTCCAACCCCTCCTGTGTCCTTTTCCTCCAACTCTTCCTATCTCTGAAATGTGTATACTCTTCTATTCTTATTATTTTTGTCATAAACACAGTGTGTGTGTGTGTTTAGGTGTCTGTGTGTGTGTGCACGTAAATAACATATTAATATAACATGCTGGATTAAGTTAGTGTTTCTTGAATGTATATGATTTCAGGGTTGACCATTTGATATTGCATAATCAATTAATGTGCCCATCCCTGGGGAAGACCATTAATTCTCCCTCTCAGGAATCATTAGTTCTTTGCCATTCTTTGCCTAGGCATGAAGTCTCTTGATATTCCCCCTTCACATGTTCATTGTTTGGGTTTTGTTCAGGCAGTCATATCATTGAGGTATCATGAGTATAACTTACCCATCATTTTTAGAAGATTTAATCACCTCACAAAGTTCTGGGCTCTTAAAACCTTCCCATGTCCTGCTCCTTGATGTTCTGTTAGACATGGGTGGAAGAATTTTCCTGTGGATATATTCACTAGGGTCAGGAACTTCACAATCAGTTGACCTGAGTATTTTGATAAATATTTTATTTCTGTAATGGTCTTTACTTATGTTGCAAAGAGAAGCTTCTTTCATGAGGGTGGAGAGTTATGTTTATCTGTGGGTATAGGAGTAAGTATTTAGGATTTGGCTAGAAGTTAATCTGGTCTATTAACGTGACTGTGGTGGACTCTCCTCTAGGATTTTCCTCATTAGCCTGGGTAGCTGGCTAGGCATTCTGTATCAGCCTTGATTTCCTATCTGCTGCATGGGGCTTTAAGTTCATTTCAGCAGCTGTTGGTTATTGTCACGATATGAGTGTACTATTACTGCCATCACAGTAGCCTTGCCATGCTGGTCTCTGTTGTTGTTCATAGGTAGAACAACAAAGTGGATATTGATTGTTTCCTCCCATTGGCAGCTTGCATATATCCTTCTGGTGCTATGAAAGCTGATCCTCAGGAAGATCAGATCTACATTTCACCTTCTGATTCCTTTGTCCCAAATACATGGTGTCTTTAGCAAAAGAGACTTAACTTCAATCTCTGGGAGGTAACTAAGGACAATGCAATAGCCTATATTGTTTTGGGAGACTCCTGGCCTTCCCTGAACTCAAAACATGGTTTCTCATGCCTAGTTTCTGCATTTTTGTTAGATGGTCTATGAGTCTTGAGAGGAGCATTGTCAGTTCAAGTGGCATTGTTTCATTTAAGTAATATAATATATATTATCATCTTAAGATAATATATGATAGATATAAATTAATATATAGTAAATAATACATATTTTCCTAGGCTGATATATTTTATGAAATGGTGAATTTCCATAAGGGTTTTCTAATGTTCTTGGTGTTGTCTATTCATCTTGCCTGTCTCTCCTAATTTCCTCTCCTTTCCCCTTTCCCATTAAAGTCCCCTCCCCATTTTCTGAGTTCACTTATTCATATCACTTATATCCTGCTATTTGCCTATATGAAGACTTCCCCTGCCTGTGATCCCATTTTATTTTCCTGGTTTTAGTAGTTATTTCAGGTTATATACTCACATTTTAACTGGGAATCACAGACAAGAGAGCATGTGGTATTGTCTTCCTGGGTTCTTTGAAAGAGTTGAGTTTTACTAAAACACACACAAAAAAAAACTGATATGGATAAAGTAATTATTGGTGGACTTAAGACTTAATCTCTCTAGGACTGGAGAGATGGCTTAGCAGTTAAAAGCACTGCCTGCTCTTCCAAACCCGAGTTCAATTACCACATTATGGCTCACAACCATCTATAGTGAGATCTGGTGCCCTCTTGAGAAAGAGACCTGGTCAGTCGTCCTTATCAACTTAGACCATGAAACCCAATGTAAACAAGTTCAACAGAACCTTCATATACAGGCTGCCTATGCATGCCTCAGCATTGCCAGGGCATAATTTCATTATTTCATTCATTTAATCTCTCTGCATGGACAATGTTGATTCCAGAAGTGCTAGTGGGAACAAATGAGGAGCATCCACTGTCAGACAGGCCTGGTGAACATGACTGATGCTTCTGTAGATCACACTCGCTAGAGTCATCTTTTTTCGTTTGATGGCAAGCATGGTAGGTCAGAGTCGAAACAATCGAAATTGTCAGCTGGTATCCCTCAGAAAGCAGGTGAGAAGGAGAAAATCCCATGGCCAATCATTCCTACTCTTCTAATCAGGTGATCTTGGATAAAACTGAATTCTTGGCCTACTAAAACCCATGCGTAACAACATCCCTTCATGAGCAAAGGAACACGATGAGAGAGTGGATTAAAATTGTTCTAGACTATCAGAGTTATAATTAAAGTTCAAAAATCTCTGTGGCCTTATTTTTTATTCTAGGATCATAAAATACTTTCTTTCATAAAATACAAATATGTTCATATGAACCCAATAGAAAAGGGACGGGGAAAGAGTGGTTTTAAATATTGAAAAGGGCTGCAGGCTGTAGACAACAAACACAAACAAGGCATCAAGCAAAAAATTAGCACAAAGAAGCCCATGAAATTTATAAAATTATATCAGGTAAAAGATTGCTCTCCCAACACAGAGGTGTTGTCAATTTTATTATTTGCTGTGAATTAAATAAACTGTTTTATGAAACTTAGTATGTGACAGAAACTGAAACCTAATTTATCTTAACCTAACCAATAGGGTATCACATTCTTCCTAATGGAGATGAAAATGTTGGTCTGAGAAGTATTCCATATATCCATATATGAAAATATGTGTGTGTGTTGAAAAACTTATACAACTATATGGTAGCTTTAAAATTATTTTTAAAATGATCATTGAGGTGGCTTAGCAGATAATAGTGTTTACAGCCTAGGCTGATGGCCTGAGTTGGATACCTGTAACCCACTGATCTTAAAAAAATCAACTCTTAGAATTTATAATATAAAGGCATTGATCATTGTTATTTCTCTTAAGGATTTTCAAGAGTTCTTAAAGAGGAACACAACGAGCATTGTAGCCAGCTAGAGTAGCTGAAAAGTAAATAAATAAGCTTGGTTTTTGTTTGTTTTATCTTCTTTTGCACCACTTTATTCTTTTCAAATGCTTATAACCTTTCTATTTATATGCTAATTGTGTCTTATAATACACCAGAATACAATGTAAATTCCATAAGGTAGGGGATCCCAGTTAAACTGCCTCCTCTGAGAAAGATGCTTAGTAAATGTGTTGAATATATAATTGAAAACTCAAAAAAAATCAACTCTTCACATCACAATTTTTATTTTTGTCATGACATGATTTGGGAGACACTGGTTTAATAAAACTTACCAACATGCAAAAGATTATGTTAGATGCCTTAATTTTAACCAGCATAAGCATGCACACATATCTACTTATAGAATGTTTCTAATAATGGAATGATTTAAGAATTAGATAGCATTGTACTGCAGGAGCAAAGATTAGAAGGATAAAAGCTTCCTATATACTGTAAGAAAGGCAGCTGGTCTCCTTTTATTAAAAGTAAAAGCTAATGTCAAATTAGAAAATATTTCATAAAATAATTATAAATTACTCATAGGAATCTAGTTGTATCTTGTAGGCTGGATACATTCTTTTTTAGTATATTTTCTATATAAATAATATGTTCCAATTTTAACTGGACTCAGTCGAGTTACTAAACCACATATGATGCATAATAAATATCATATAGTTCTCTATCTTATGGTGATGTCTTAATCATTTCCTACATAATGAAGTGACCAACATGTAGACTATGACTTTTTTAAGTTTTACTAATATAGTGGTGTCAGAAAGATTATCTCAAAAGCAGTCTATGTTCTCTCATAGAATATATGGATAGCCACAGAGTCAAGACTGCCCTGCAGTCTGCCCCAGACATACAATTGTCACCCACATTCAGAGGGTCTTGTTTGGTTCATTTCTCATCTAGCCAGAGTTGGTGAGCTCCCATTAGCTTAGGTAAGCTGTTTCAGTGGGTGTCCCCATTATGGTCTTAACCTCTCTCTCCTCCCACTCTTTGACTGGACTTTGGGAGCTCAACACAGCTCTCCACTGTAGCTCTCTGCCTCTGTTTCCATCAGTTGCTAGATGAAGGTTCTATGGTGACATTTAAAATACTCATCAAGCTGACTACAGGGCAAAATCAGTTTAGGCTCCCCCCCCCCCACTATTGCTTTAGGGTCTTAGCTGAGGTCATCCTTGTAGATTCCTGAATTTCTCTAGTGCCAGGTTTCTTGATAGCCCCATAATGGCTCCCTCAATCAAGATATCTCTTTCCTTCTTCTCTGTCTCTGTCCTTCCCCCATCTCAACTATTCTGTTCCCTCAAGTTCTTCTTCCCCCCTCCCCTTCTCTCCTTCTCCTCCCGTACCATTGTCCCTTCTCCCGCCAACCCCATGCTCCCAATTTTGTCAGGAGATCTTTTCTATTTCCCCTACCCAGGGGGATCTATATATGTTTTTCTTAAAGTTCAACTTGTTACTTAGCTTCCCTAGAGTCATGGACATTAGCCTTGGTATCCTTTGCTTTACAGCTAGAATACAAGTACGAGTAAGGACATACCTGTAGGCAGAGGCTGCTTGTTCCTTTCCTGACTGCCGAGAGCTGAAAAATCACACAGAAGCTATATTAATTATAATACTGTCTGGCCAATAGCATAAGCATATTTCTAGCTAGTTCTTAACCCTATTATTTTGTGTTACTAAAAAGCTCATGGTTTACCAGCAAGGTTCCAGGGTGCATCTGCCTCCTTTGGCAGCTACATGGCATCTCCTTGACTTTACCTACTTTCCTCCTCCTTCTGCTTAGAATTCCCACCTTATTGTATTCTGCCCTTCCATAGGCCAAAGCAGCTTTATTCATGAACAAACCAGTAAAAGCAACACTATACAGAAAAGCTTCCCACACCATTTACCCTTTTCTGTCCAAATAAAAAGCAAGGTTTTAACTTTAACATAGTAAAATTACATACAACAAAACAATTATCAAGGAAGAATTATAGTTACAATATTTGGTCTATTTATACTTGGCAAATTAAGGAAAATATTCTAACATCTATCCTATATTGTGAGTCTAAAGTTTTATATCTAATTTGTCTTTTACCATAACTAAGGAAAACTAAAACTATCTATTCTCCAACTCCATCAAAGACACGCAGAAGGATATAAGAGGCAGTGCAATGTAAGCAACTTCCAAAACTCTAGAACTGACAGAGACATCTCGTTACCTAGACAGTCACCCAAAGTTCTTCTGTAACATTGGTACATCATTTTTAGTCTATAGGACCATAGTTTCTGGCAGACTTTTCCATAAAGCAGGAAATTTGGAGATCTCTTATGTCTTGTACTGGTAAATTTCACCAGTTGCTTTCCTTTGTGTTCTGCAAAATGTCTGGCAGTCTATTTCATGAAGCAGAAACCCTGAAAAACTGTCTCACCTTCTTTAGACAACTTCATCAGTCATTTTTCTGTGAGTCCTGCATGTCCAGTTTATACAGTATACCATCAAGAAGTCCAAGCAAGAGCAGTTTCTTGTACAAATGGCTAACAAACTCTATAAGGGTCCTCTTTGAGGACCATCATCCTCTTGAAGTAGATTGGTGCTTCCAGGAGCAGATGTGTCTCATTGTCATGAAAAATTCTAAGTTCTTAAGACATTTAAATGCCATATTCTGTAAGTCTTTGGAAGGTTTGAAGAAAACCGATCTATCTGAAATATATCTCTACACATCTAGAAAACCTAAATAACATGACTACAAGCTTGACTATAATACATAACTATCTATTAACTTTTTTTTCATTATACATTAAATTTTTAAATGAACTGCACAACCACAACACTTTAATCAACAGCAGAAATACACATATAACAAAATTGACCTTAAATTTGTCTCAATATACCAAGATGCATACCAATGCAAAATGTTCATCTCTATAGCATGTCCCCCTTTAAATGTAAACATACATTTATAAACAATATATGTGAATTTGAACATAGTTCTTTCCAAACTGCTTCCTGCTTTTTGTTGGGCAAAGTAATTTTTGGGGTTTATGGAAACCTTTCAGAGCATCTTGACCCATCAAACCACATTAGTCTGGAGGGAATCCACAGGTTCTCATCCTCTGTGGAAACAAAAGCAAAACTTCATTTTCAAAGCAACATATCCTTAAACCCAAATTTTAAAGTCAAAATACCTTTAAAATATATGTGTTGGTTTAGCTTAGCAGCATGTACAAATGAAATCTCTCTCTGTATTTAGCTTATTTACAGTCAAAACATTCAAAGAAAACAAAATAATATACATAATCCAGACTTTCCATGTATATTCCATCTTTACATGGCATATTTTTCTTACTGTATTAACTTTTCTACAAGTTTACTATTTATTTTATTATCTTTACTCCTTTAATTTATTACTACTGTACTCTTTTATATTATTTTCACTGTCTCTTACTGTTCTTCTTTTTTCTCCCAAGCCTATATACAGTTATTTAACACTGTGACCCATTGAGATGTGTTTTTAGATCTAAATCCATCTTTATTGTGTATCTGTAATAATTTTCTGACTTGTAAAATGGTAATGCTGGCTCTGCCTCTCTCCAGCTTTCAATATGGCAGAGGTATTTCACTGCAGTCTCTGGGATTGCTGGGTGGGAGCCATCCTCCCCACCTCAACTCTGGGTGGCACTGTGTAGCATAAACCCTTTTTTATCTGAGTAAAAGCTAAATCTGCCATGCAGTGCAGTGCACAGCTTGGAAATATCTCTGTGTATGGCAGCAGGAATCTGCAATGCTTTCCTGTCTGTGCACTCCTAGCAGATCCAATCTTATAGCCTGCCCAGGCAGGGGACATTGAGCCACAGACGTAGTCTCAGCTACTGCTGAGTAGTACTCCATTGTGTAAATGTACCACAGGATTTTTATCCATTCTTCAGTTGAGGGGCATCTGGGTTGTTTTCAGGTTCTGGCTACTACAAGTAATGTTGCTATGAATATAAATGAAAAAATGCCCCTGTAATATGATTGAGCATCCTTTGGGTCTATGTCCAAGAGTGGCATTGCTGGGTCCAGAGGTAGGTTGATTCCCAGTTTTCTGAGAAACTGCCATACTGATTTCCAGAGTGGCTGTACAAGTTTCCATTCTCCCTAGCAAAGAAGAAGTGTTCCCCTTACTCCGCATCCTATCCAGCATAAACTATCATTGGTGTTTTTGATTTTAGCCATTCTGACCTGTGCAAGATGGTATCTCAGAGTCATTTTGATTTGCATTTTCCTGCTGGCTAAGGATGTTGAACATTCCCTTAAGTATCTTTCTATCAGTTCAATCTGCCATATAAATAAGCTGAAAGCAAAGCAAAACAAAACAAAAAAATGAACAAACACAAAAACATATGATCATCTCATTAAATACTAAAGAAGTACTCAACAAAATCCAATATCCTTCATGATAAAGGTCTTGGAGATCAGGAATACAAGAAAAATATCTAAAAATAATAAAAGCAATATACAGCAAACCAACAGCCAAAATCAAGTTAAATGGAGAGAAACTCAAAGTAATTCTACTGAAACCAGAAACAAGAAAAGGCAGAACTCTATCTCCATATCTATTCAACATAGCTCTTAAAGTTGTGCCTACAGCAATAAGACAACAAAGGAGATCAAGGGAATACAAATTGGAAAAAAGAGAATTCAAACTTTTGCTATTAGTAGATGATATGATAGTCTATATAAGTGACCCCAAAATATCTACCAGGGAACTCCTACATCTGATAAATACCATCAGTAATGTGGCAGGATACAAGATCAACTCAGAAAAATTAGTAGCCTTTCTATATATAAGTGATAAAGAAGCTGAGAAAGAATTCAGAGAAACATCACCCTTCATAATAGCCACAAATAACGTAAAAAATCTTGGGGCAACTCTAATCAAAGAAGTAAAAGACCTGTTTGACAAGAATTTTAAGTATTTGAAGAAAGAAATTGAGTAAAACCAGAAAATGGAAAGATCTCCCATGTTCTTGGAAAGATAGAATCAACATAATGAAAATGGCAGTCTTACCAAAAGCAATCTACAGATTCAATGCAATCCCCATTAAAATCCAACACAATTCTTCACAGACCTTGAAAGAACAATATTCAATTTCATGTGGAAAAACAAACAAACAAAAAAACCCAGAATAGCCAAAATGATCCTGTACAATAAAGAAACTTCGGAGGCATCATCATCCCTGTCTTTAAGCTCTATTATAGGGCTACAGTAATGAAAACAGCTTGGTATTGGCATAAAAACAGACAGGTTGACCAATGGAATCAATTCGAAGACCCAGATAGTAATCCACACACCTATGAACACCTGATTTTTGACAAAGAAGCTAAAATTTTACAGTGGAAAAAAGAAAGCATCTTCAACATATGGTGCCGGCATAACTGGATGTCAATGTGTAAAAGAATGCAAATAAATCCATATCTATCCCCATGCACAAAACTCAAGTCCAAACGGATTAAAGACTTCAACATAAATGTGACCACACGCAACCTGATAGAAGCGAAAGTGGGAAGTGGCTTTCAATGTATGGGCACAGGAGACCACTTCTTAGTGGTCTGAGAGCAATAAATAAATGGGACCTCCTGAAACTGAGAAGCTTCTGTAAAGCAAAGGACACAGTCAATAAGACAAAACGGCAGCCTACTGAAAGGGAAAAGATCTTCACTAACCACAGCAGTCCACAGCAGAGAGAGGACTGATCTCCAGAATATATAAAGAACTCAAGAAATTAGATATAAAAATTCCAAATAATCCAATTAAAAATGGAGTACAGTTCTAAATAGAGAATTCTCAACAGAAGTATATTGTAATTTTTTAAAACATTATCTGGACAAAATTATTAGATATATCTTTGTTTTCATATAGAAACTCATCTTTAATCCTCATGTTTAGGAATTACATGTTTCTGTCATCCTACATTTAAATTTTGCAAATATCCTTTTGTGTTTTGTGAGTAACATGGCCACTGCTCATCTGTGATGCTCATATATATGTAAGTGATATATTACTTATGTTTTAATAAATGAAACTTGCCTGAAAGTCAGTGCAAAGCACCCACACTAGTCAGCCATACAGGCCAGGCAGTGGTGACGCACACCTTTAATATCAGCTGTTACACTAGATAGCCATAGAGACTGGGCAGAAGTGGTGCACACCTTCATTCAAGCACTAGAGAGGAATACAAAATGGGAGCAGCCAGGTTTTATTCTCAGTCTCAATCTGAGGATTCCTAGAGTCAGGACCACCCATGATGGTCTGAGGTAGAGGTTATTCTGATCTTCAGTTTGAACCCCTATATCTGTCTCTGGATTTTTTTTTATTTGTGCTGCACTTATGTACTTCATATTTAAGCTTCCACTATTTATTCCTTTGCTTAGAGTACCTGTATCTCCATCTACGTCTCTTCTTAATGAAGTACTCAGCTAAGGTTGATTAGCCATATACTATTTAGGCTGTAAAAAGAGAGAAAAAGAAATAACTTCATACAGAATTATTGTCAAATAGGAGATGACACAGCCTGACATCATAATAGAATTTAAATGGTGATATACTAAGTTAATGTATGCCATAATCCAAAACTTTGTAGAAGACTTGGTTTATTGCAATGTTAAAAGTATCAAGCATGAGCATAAAAGGCCAGTTAGTTTTGAATTCCTGAAGGGCAATGTAACCTTTACATAAATGAAACCTGCTGAGAGGCCAAATAAAAATCACATCTGTGATTTTTTTTTTGTAATGGTGGTATAGCATTTCAACTTCTTTATAAAAATATATAGACAAGTACAATCTTAGCAACAAAACATGTCATTTTTCTGCTAATAGGTAATAAGTACATTATAAAGCATTATTTATAAAGCCATGTACAGAGACAGAACAATTCTAAATCATTGACACTGATCATGTCAGCCAACTACAAATCTTACTGGATAGTGTATCAGTGCATCTGTTACAGCTTATTGAGGGAGTTATAGGTAAATAAAATGATATGGTGTTTTACCCAGAAGGAACTGAATATATAAAGACTATCATCCTAAGTGTTCAAATAGCTCCAATATGCTATTATGGGCGATGAAAGGCACCTAAGAGATACCCTCTACTATGCCAAATGTGATGGACTGCAAAGCAAGCCTAGCATTCCCATAACATATCTCTGTAATATCACTTTGTGGCTGTGTGGTTTATATGTGTGGATTTAACTTACAACAGATTGAAAATATACTTCTGAATATCTCTATTGAGCATGGAAAGACTTTGTAATATTGACTCCATTTCCTAAGCAATATTTATTACAGTTACATATACACTTTTTATATTGTTTCGGGTACTAAAAATAAGATAGGAATGATTTGAAAATTAAGAGGACATCATAGGTTTATGTAAAGACTACACTATTTTACATAAAATATTTAAACATCCATGGGTATTGACATTTGGGGGTGCCTTAGAACAAATTCCTCCTGGAATTAGGAACAATTGCCCATGGTTGGTTATTTGGAGGAAGTGATGGAAGACCATGGTATTTGCATATTCTGGGTATCCATCGTGACACTTCAGTTTCAACATTAGTAATGTAGACTGTCATGAGTGTTGAGAGAAGTTTCTATCCTGCTCCATCCCACAGTCATTCAGTCCCAAAGAAACACACAGAGGCCTACATTAATTATAAAATGGTTGGCCTATTAGCTCATGCTTTCTTATTAACTAACTCTTACATCTTACATTAACCCATAATTCTTGTCTGTGTTAGCCACATGGCATGGAACTTTTTATCAGTGAGGCATTCTCATCTTTTTCCACTGTGTGTGGGTGACTACTGCAGACTGAGCCTTTCCTCTTCTCAAAATTCTCCTATTCTGGTCGACCTGCCTATACTTCCTGCCTGACTACTGGCCAATCAGCATTTTATTAATCCAGTACCATTGACAAATCTTTACAGGGTACAAGACCATTGTCCCACAGCACCTGAGGACAACAATTTTTCTTGATTCCTCTTTCCTGAGTTTTGGGAATTGTAATAAAATGTTGTTAAAGACTCCCTCCCTACCCTTTGGTTGAGCTACCACATTCTGGGGTTCTATCCTTTAAATTTCCAAACCCAAAGTCAAGTGTCCTCAGTGAAATCACTGATTAACTAATAGCTATTAAGCTAACATTGGATGAGAAAAAAATCAGAAATACCACCTTATTAATGAGAACCCATTTTTGGCAATTGATTCTTTTTAAAGAGAATAATCTATTTTCTCCTCTTAATCCATGTGGCAAACTAGACTGTTCAGTATGTCACTTCTTTGATATTATTTTTTTAAAAAAGCAAAAGATGTTGCAAATAGAATATTCCATGAGCAATTATTTGTAAATCTCAGGATAACTGGAGACATCAACTCCTTTAAATCTTTGAAAAGAGCAGATGATTAATAGAAGAGTGTCTCCATGTTCCCCTAGCTCAGACTTGCTTTTCTGTGAGATCAGTGATGCCACATCACCTGCGTTGCCTAGATTGTTTGTCACCAACCGATGGTTGTTTCTTTCCATTTCTCAACTAACCCACTTAACTAACTTGTTCAATATTTTAATTTTGTAATTATCAATGCACATATTTTTTTGAGATTCCAAACACATTTATATTACCTTTTCCAATGTGGCTTTTATGATGATGTGTGTGTGCTGCAGAATGGCAATTTCTACATCTTAGCTTTAGTGATCTATTTTCAGGGAGATTCCCACCATTAGATAGGAGAGAAATTGTGTCCTGGCTACTGGGAGAGAGGTGATTCTTTCCATGGATTTCTCACTATGAGGGGACATCAAGTGCTGAAGTATGCCCAGCAACTGCATAGAGAATTTTCTAATGAAATAAATCAATAAAAGTGAAAGCAGTCTTTAAAATTATTGACATTACTGAAAATTTTCACTGCCTTTTCTAACATGACCTTTACAGTAGTTAAATTTGATAAATATTTTAAAATCTCTTTTATAGTTAATAAACCAAATCTCAGTGGAATTGAGGTAAATACTTTACTAAATTTAGCAAGAGGAAATATTTAACTCCAATCTGTCAAGCTCTATAGCCCAATTTCTAACAACTCTGGACGGCTCCCAAGGCTGTTTGTTACTCACGAGGCTCCAGTAGATCATGGCTTCACTCTGCACAACTGAAGCTAAAAGGAGTCTGCCGAGTTCTATCTGCCCTGTGACACCATCTTTCCTAAAGAATTGATCTCTGAGATTATAATCCCGCTCTCACCAGATAAGTCTAATCAGTCTTATTGGAAAACTGTACAACAATAAATATGCCTTTACATTTCTCATTGTTTTGCTTTATGGTGTCTTGGCAACTAACCCCTTTATACCATGTAACTTGGTGCATGCTTTCTAGAGACTTTGGGTCTCTGAAAATGGATTCTATATAACCTTCTCATTCACCTTGCATTATTTGATAACAGTGATATAGGCACAAGGTAGAGACTGTTAATCAGCTTAGATGTAAGAGGACCACTGCTACAATTGGGCTTTGCTTTACTTTAAAATTTGAGGGTTTTAAAAAATATTTATTTATTTATGTATTGCATTCTTGAGGCTTTGTGTAGGACATAGGTATTTTAGAGTGTTTTCTTTATTCTGAATTAAAGAATGGATTATGTTTGTATGAACACTCCACAATAGGTTCTGCCTAGTTAAGAGAGGCACTGGACTGTGTCCAGGTCTCATCACACTGAATACTATTTAGTAACTTTCTCCTATCAGTCAGTCTCATATTCCTAAAAGACACTGAACAAAAGGACTGAATATGAACCTACACAAGGTAAACTTTGGAACAGTCTAATAAGGGAATAAAGGTATGCTTTTTTATTCCAGTAGGAATAATAAATAAATCAATAAATAATAAATAAAATCAAACTAGCTCAGTCTTGCTGATGTTGTCACATGTGTAAGTACATTCTACATTCAAATTGGCTTCTAATTTTAAGCCTTATAATTTATAAAAAATATTTTTATATTATAAGATAAAGGTTACTCCATTTGAAAAGTAATGAATCATTTGATATTTTGACAGTTTACTCTTAAGACTAAAGAGTTTTCATTAGTTCATTCATTATATGTGTATCTATTAACTGTTATGATGAAATACTTTGATATAAAACCTTAGGAGATAGAATGTATTAATTTAATAATGATGTAAAATAATTCAATTTATTTATCAGGTGTTTTATATATAATTAAAGATAACAAACATATATTCCAGATATATTGTTTTCTGGATCATTATAACAAACAGATAAAATCACGCACCTATTTTTTAGTGAATCTCCTAAATGTTACCTTCCACAAAGAATTTTATGGTCTCTAAATCATATATTTTAGATCAGTGACTATCAACCTGTAGATTGTAACTCCTTTGGGGGTACAAATTCCCTTTTACATGAGTCAGCTAAGAGCATCAGAAAACAGATATTTACATTTATGTTTCAAAACAGTTGCAAAATTACAGTTATGAAGTAGTAGTGAAAATAATTTTATGGTTTGAGTTCACCACATATTAGGGCTATGTTAAAGGATCATAGTATTAAGAAAGTTGATAACCACATTTTAGACTAGGTTGTGAGAAGTTATGGGAAATTGCTCAAGATCAGTCACATGGTTACTCTAAAGTGTTTTCTTCTTCACAAACATAAAAATTCTTAAGAAGAACTTAAAAGTTATTGTCAAGCTCATTTTATTTATTTACTGTTACTTCTTTCTTGTATTATGCTGTCTTTGTTCTTCTTAATCATAGACATGTGCAGTCAAAGGTAGCATGGATAATTTAGATGATAAAAGGGCTCTGGTAATCAATAGCTGGTCTAAAGCAGGTTGAAAAAAATCTATAGATATAATTTCCGCTAGAAGTCAAAACATTTTAGAACAACATATTTTATAGAAATTTAATGTTGCTTAAGGACACATTTTTCACTATTTCTAAAAGTAAAGCATATTATTTCCACAATGAACTTTATATCATACTGTAGACATTTAAAATGTATGTTTGCATGTCTGAGTAAATGTGTTCATATAATAGAACTTACTTAAATTGAAAAAAGATATCTATCTATTTAAAAATGGGAGATATATTAAAACAAAACAAGACATGGAGAATATATGAAATAAGAGATTTTATGGTAATGGGTGATGCATAAACCTTCCAGGAATAGAGGCTGGTGGGTCATTCCAGTGTTGAGAAAGGTTCGCGTGAACTCCATTGCCAGGCCAGGGAGTGGATCGTCACTCTTAATTTATGATTAAGACAGCAAAGCTAAAAGTCACTCCTGCCTCAAGTTGAGTCACATAACTGTATAGCCTTGCACACATGACTCTGTCATGACAGGAATTTTGAATGTGATTATGCAACTTTTCTTAGCCAAATTCATCTTCCAATTTTCTTCTTAGCTCTACTACTAATGGAGGAACATTCCAGCATATAACCAACGACAAGTATATCTGAAAGTCATTTTGCTGGGATGTCTCCCACTAAATGAGTGTACCTTAGGCAAAATGAAACAATTTGTAGAACTGGAGTTTTGTTTTGTTTTTTTGAGACAGGGTTTTTCTGTAACTTTGAAGCCTGTCCTGGAACTAGCTCTTGTAGACCAGGTTGGTCTCGAACTTACAGAGATCCACCTGCCTCTGCCTCTCGAGTGCTGGGATTAAAGGCATGCACCACCACCGCCTGGCTGGATCATTTATTCTAAGTGATCACAAAATCTGCTAGAACGATGGTAAGTTGTGATACAGGATGTTTTAATTTTCCTTTTAGTGACTTACTAGAGGTCAGTGAATTCTGATTTTTATACAAGGTGCCTGAGAGACATTATTTAGGTTAATTTTGCTTTGGTTGGCTGTGTTAACATCTTCATGGGACACCCCTGGCTCTTCCTGTTGCACAGTCTGGCTGTACCCTCACCTTAGCCACCCAGTGTTTTCCACCAGAAAACAGCATAACTTCTTATCATCCTATACTCTAAACAATTGACTGGAATAAAGAATTGAAAACAGTGATTTGCTACTCATATGCTACATGTCTGTCCCTTATTTCAGAAAAAAAAGAGAATTAAAAACAACGTTAATACATGTAAAGTGTATTTTGAGAATGGGTATTTCTGAAATAAATACCAACTACTCAATCAGATTATGTTGAAGCTATTATCCTTGATTTCAAACATTTCACAGGGCATCTTGCAATATATCTTTCCTGATATGTGAAGTATACATCTCTTTATTTGCTTATTTATTATCATCTTGCATCTTTATGTAGAAATCCACTCAAGGCAAACAGTTATCTGATGACCTACTATATTTGGATCTGAATTTGAACTTCTTGTCTATTAAGTAAATTCTTTTGAATTGAAATGGTTTGTGATGTTCCTTGTGCATAACTCTCTTTTCTCTTTGGTGAACATTCTCTTATTAAGAGAGAAAGAATGAACACACAAAAGTATGAAATGCTTTCTAGTGCACAGAAATTATTAATTACAGCTTCCCTAGGAACAGGATGTGGGGTGACTGTATGGTGATTAGCCCAAGACTTTCCTTCCTACCCCTTTAATTCACTGATCTCCTGTATCTCAATATACTCCATTAATTCCTCAGTAATAAATGATTGATAGGATCTTAGTGTGTCATTAGTTGAAGTACCCTATATACGCTCCACTCTCTTACATCTCATTTCATTGATTAACTCTTATTCATCCCTTAAGATGTCCCTGGCAAATCACTCTTCCTTAAATACCACCTTGCTCTCTGACCTGAGTACCTCCTTCACTCTCTCTTGAAATGCTGACATCAATTTGCTACACTGTGCCCTAATCAGACTATGTGTCATACTACCAAACCTGTGAGCTTTCAGAGTACATAACCTTATCTTATTCCTTTGTTGAATCAATTAATAAAAGTACCTCTCGGATAAGAATTTAATATGTTTACTGAATGAATTAATCATAGGACTAAAAGACTGGTTTTCATATGCTACTTCTAGATTTTATTAGGAGCTTCTTAATACATGTCCTAAAGTAGGATTTGGAATCTGAGTTGAATTGGTGTACCATCCCACTGTCATTCTCCCGTGAGTTCTGTCATGTATCTGAAGTTGGGATTGGGTAATAACAACTAATGTGTCTGCCACTCAAATATTTGGAGTATCTACACAATTAGATACCACTTATCTCTTACTGCTAAAACTTAAAAAACTTCCTCCAATTACTTCTCAAGAAAAGATAAAGTTCCCTTCTGTTCATCATACAATATTTGCAAAAAATATGGCAACCCTGTGTGTTATGTAACTGTAATATACTATGTTGTATTGTAGTGTGCTATATACCATACTATCAATGTATGCTCGTTAACTGTGGAATTGGGTATTCTGAATATTATATTTCGTCCTCCTTCATGACTGTTACCATTCAAGCCATATTGTAGTAAGCAGTAACTATTAAGCTTTTGAATTCTGAATCAGTTCATACTAAAGGAAGAAAGAAAAGGCCTTCTAGGGTATTTTCTTTCATATGTGTTTGAGGAAACAATAAAACAAAAAAGTCAAGAATTACAAAAAAGAACTATCACATAGAGTATACAAAGACTCTTTCATAGTTTTATTTGAGCTTCTGTTTTCTTACTAAGAAAATGGGGAGATTAATTTTCTACTTTCTGAGATAATTTTCAGTGGCCCAACCCCCAACCTAATTAACCCATGTTTAAATCATTCTGTATCTTAAATGTACCATTAAATATGTAGGCTGTAGTAACAACAAAACAGAAAAGAATAACACTAGTGTTGCACCAATTATGATGTGTTGTATATTCATTTCACAATTCTTCAATAGCATGTTGTTAATAACCTTTTTAAATTGGTAATGGATTGGAATAGAAAATATGAGCACTAGAAGGTTTTCTGCCTAAACCTTTCTTAAGTGTTCTGTTTTCTATATAATAGAATATCTTTTAGAGAAAATTGAAATAAAGTTTAAAGCTGGCTTCATTATGAACATGCTATAAAAATGTAAGTACACCTATCCTGAATATATTACAATATTTAAGTGGATTTTTATGTGTTTGCAATAGAGCCTAAATGTTTTCTAAAATTTATAACATGTGTATGTGCATATGCATAAACCTATCATTTGCATATGATGCATAATGTTGGCAGTACTTCTGAAGGTGCTCACAACTAAGAAAGTAAGGGTTAGAAAGTTTATGTGATCATATTCTCACAGCAGTGCATGCATACACAAATGTATGAGCATGTGTACACATACACATATTCACACATGCACACACACACACAGAGGCATATGCACATGAGTGTACACACACAATGAATGTGTGTGCGCGCACATACACACTGTTAAGGCACAGAAAAAAAATTAAACTTTTTTTTGTTTGAAATAGCACCAATTTCCATGTCTTGGTCTTTATTAGCTATGCTTTCATTTATTAATTGTATCTGTGGAAATCATGATTTTGTGGCTTTTGAAGCCTTCCATCAATATTATTAAAAGATTCTAGCAATACCACTTTTGGGTATTTACCCAAAGGATGCGCAATCATACCACAAGGACACGTGCTCAACTATGTTCATAGCAGCATTATTCGTAATACCCAGAACCTGGAAACAACCTATATGCCCCTCAATCGAAGAATGGATAAAGAAAATGTGATATATTTACACAATTGAGTACTACTCAGCAGTAAAAATTAATGACATCTTGAAATTTGCAGGCAAAGGATTAATCTAGAAAAAAAAATATATGAGTGGGGTAATCCAGAATGGCAAATATAATATATACTCACCCATAAGTGGCTTTTAGACATAAAGCAAAGAAAATCAGCCCACAATCCACAACCCAGAGATCCTAGACAACAGAGAGGACCCTAAGAGAGACATACATGGTTCTAAATAGGAAGGAGAAAAAGACACGATCTACTGAGTAAATTGAGAGTGTGAGGGTCATGGGAAAGGGTAAAAGGGGAGAAGGGAGGAAGAGAGGGAAGCAGAGAAAAAATGTATAATGCAATGAAAGCAATAAAAAAAAGATTCTGAAACATCCAGTATACATCTTGTATTTGGGGATGGAAATTTCAGTTTATTGTAATTCTTTCTCTTATCCTTACCTGACTTTTCCATGACTCTGGCTGAAAGCTGTCCCTCCCACCATCCAGAAATTGTATAATATTGTGGGATGATAGGACTAACAGCAAATACAGACTGTGTTACCTATTCACCACACAGCCATGTACCAGTTAAAGTGGTAGACTGTGATAATGTCATTTAGCTACAGAGAATTAATCACAAGGATGATACCAGACACTTTGTTCTGTAATCCCTCTCCTATATGGATGATTACCTTATATACCAACAGTACTTTTGGTAGTAAATAAAGAGTAACAGTAAGGAAACGTCTGTGTTTCTTACGAAATATAAATTCATGTGTATATTGTGTTGCTGATGTTCTTTTCACCAAAGCTTACTATAAAATGATCAAATTTTTAGAATGGTGACATACATTGATAATTACCATCCCATCATCTTAACCTTGCTAAAATTCAGAAAATTGCTTAGGTAAAGATAGTAGGGTGCTAGTTTTCAAAACATTACTACGAAATTGTCAGTTAATAAGGGCTCCAAAGAGTCTTCAAATTGCAGTCTATCCACACAATTTCTAGTTACGGATGAGAATGGAGATCTAATAACCAGATTTTCAATCATGCACAATGTCAGCTCTGAGGCATTAGATACAAGTCAATACCCTCTAGAAAACATATTGGTAACTGTCCCTACTATTGTTAATTCTGGAATTTTGAAGCAGGAAAAAAATACGAAGAGTTCTAGGGTCATAGAGGGAGCTTACACATTTTTTTTAGGAAGTTACAGTGTTTTTCTGTGCAATCTGGCAGCAGGTTTAGCCTTTGCCCATCATTTTGTCCTTGCCATTAAAGGTAGACTCTTCAGAGAATTAATGTAGCACTCGCAGAGGAGGAAAGTAAGTAGTGTTCTCAAGATACTGGGAAAGGCAGGAAGCTAGCAAGAAGTAAATGTCCCCTTGGATATGTAGCAAGAGGTTCAAATAATATATCTAACCACAGTAAATAAAAAAATCAGTATTGTGTGCCCTACAATAACTAGGTCATGTGTTTAGAACTTGCTTTTTCTTATAGATGAAGAGATGAAGGAAGAAGATGACGATGTCTTTTCAACTCTTTCCTGAGGGTCAATTTCTTTTCTGCAATTAAAGAGATCTTTGGTTTTTGGAGGCTTGGCATTTCATTTCTATACGTTTTAATTTTAAAATAGTTACATTCACATAGAATGTTATAAATATAATATTAAAGGGAACCTCTTTACTCAGCATTCCTCAGTTTAAACCTGTTTCCAAAATGTAGTATAATGTCAAACCAAATGTATTCTAAAGACTAAATAGCTTATGTTTACCATAATTTCCCCACCCCTTTATTTAAACAGAAATAATGTCACAAATGGAGCTCTCCTTATTCTAAAGCTTAATAAAAATGAACAGCACATTCTTTCCAGTACATAAACAAAATTTTTAGGTATAAACATGATGTCTGAAAGAATGCCTTTTAAGTATCTTAGAAAAAACCATCTGCAAAAAACCAAACCTGCCGTGGCTAGTGGTCTATTTCTGAGAGCATTTGAGTCCTCAACAAATACGAGACAAGAAAGAACAATGTTGGGTTGACAGCTTGATATATACTGATTGCTTTTACGTGGATTTTCCTGGTGCAGAAGCTTTAGCTGCATCTTATCTGTCATTTACACAAACATAGCCAATGCATTCCTCGCATACAGAATGCTTTCAAGAAGAACGTGACATTGACAAACAACAGAATTATTCTCACAATGATCAATTTGTTGAGTGTATATATCATGTTAAGGCTAATCTGTTTGGACTAATTAAAAGGATTAATAGCAGAAACCAGGATGAATCAATAGAATAGAGTTAAACCATCAAATGTAATACAGGAGAAGTGGCTAATAGTGACGCATTCGTTTGCATGCTGAATATTTATTAACCTACACAAACAGGGTAGGTTATGAGGAAACATCTTTCAATTTCCTGTCTGCATGTGTTTGCTCACATGTTCTAGGTCACTTGCTACATGCTCTGTAAGGTGCATTTTAAATGTAACTCTGAAGTACTTTCATGCTCAACAGCAGGGGAAACTTGTATTTATATAAATTATTGATATTATGTTTCTCTCACTAGTTTTGAGGAGATTCTTGCTTTTATATTGCACTCACATTTAATGTAGTGATCCAGTACCTATATTTTCACTGTGTTACAATCCAGCAATCATCATTTAGATATAGGCTCTTCTCATATTGAAAGCAGGGAATTCGGTTTCATTATTATTAGGTATTTGGAGCAATTGATATAGCATAACAGAGCCCCAATACAGGTTCTAACATGGTTCACCTGTAAGAATAATCAAGAGAACTTACCAATTTTAATCTAAAGTTATTTATACAAAAAATAAGGTTTGGGTGGAGAAAAAGAGAGGTCAATGAATCAGAAGGAAAAATTATGTAGTTTGTCATTATTTGGTGTTGTACTAAAGTGGAAAAGTAAAATAAAAGATCTTGTGAACAGTTTATAATGTATTCTGCTCAACATGGAAACTGTTCTGTGACTCATGTCGATTTCTACAGTGGCTCAGTATTTATTGGGCTTTGAATAGGTGTGATACACCAACCACTTGCTTCTGTGTCCCTCTGGTGCCCATTTCCTTGACATCAGAGTACCATTCACACTCATTCTCTAAAGAAGCACACATTGACCTTACAATCATGCTATCTCAGTTTCTTACACTTACAAATTCTTCAGGTGGAAAGGCAGAGCCTGTGGACACCGTGAGTAATGCTTACCGCATGTTAAATGTTTAATCAATAAATGTATGATAGGTCTTATATGAAAAAAATGTAAATGAACTAGCTTTTATGAGTGGTAAAGTATGCGTGTGTTTGGAACCTACAAAGATTTGTCCAGCAACCCAGGGAGCCAGCTAGGGATCCACAGGCAACAGCTGATGCCACACTTTCAGCTATTAGTACAAAATTAACACATTACTGAGGGCTCATCATTGCTGAGGAAGCTAATTGTAGAAACTAATTTCATTGAGACAAATTTCATTGTGCAGAAATAAAATACTGGATTGAGTTTATGAAGCCAGAAATAATAAGACTGCATGCCCAGGGAACAGGGTGGATATCATTAAGCCCTGATGCATTCATTTATTTTCCTTCTGTCATTAAGAAGCACTGTACTTTGAAGAAACATGAGTGCTTTGGACTTAGCTTCCCAATAACCCACCACTACAAAATACAGCCCTTAGGGAATCAGATGGACTTACAGGTCAGTAATATGAGTTTTCAAAGTACAAGGCACCGGGAACCACCTCTGTAAATCAGTGTGCCACAGCACAGAGAGCTGAAGTGCACCCAGCCAATGTTTATTCTTTTCTCTAGAAGTAGCACTTTTTTTTTTACCCATTATGTGAATTTATTGCCAACAAACTATGCCACAGCTTGAGAAACTGAACTCCTATATTTATCCATAGAAGAACATGGTGATAATCTCCATCCTGTCTTCAAAGATATATTATATGCAGCTTTCTACCAAAGGGAGGAAATGTATTACTTTTTCTATGCTAGTTAAGCTTGGATCTGCCTGGTCTATAAAATGTCAGGAACTATGAATTGTACTGAAATCTGCACACGTTTCTGAGCTGATTCTTCTGTACGCTAGGGATTTGGCTTCGAAGACAACATTCTTTTTCTGCTTCGGTGCCCAGCCTGCATTTCTCATAACTCCACAAACAAAATCTTGTACTAGAGTCATGAAGAATGGCATTTTAGAGATAGGAACACAGAACAGATAGTAAAGGTGTTGACCAGACTCCAAACCACAGATAATAGATAAAAGTAATCCCCACCCCTTATTATGCTTGTATAAATGTGAAAATATATTCTTCAAAGTAAAATTTTCTAGTGCCTTGTAACAAAAAAGAAATAAAACATTTTTTTCCCACTGTTGTCCCATAAGGTTAGGATTGGGAAGAGAACTCAGTGACAGACCACTTACCTAGCAATCATGAGTCCCTAGATCAAATTTTCTGCATTACATAAATGAACAAATTAATCAATAGTATCAGAATAGTATGTCATCTTCTCTGCAGAGCAAGATATAGAGCAACCAACGTTGTATGTATATTTTAACTATGAAAAAAGTTCCTGCATATGATAGACAATCTTTTAAAAGCTATATATAAAATGATTGTATGTAGTATGTAGCTCTTAATTCTAGCCTTCTTTCCCTGACTGAAACTAGGTTACTTTCTAACCAAATGTAAAGAGTCATGAGAATGATGAAAATTATCAAATATTTGCTTCTGGACATTATGTATTAGAGTACACAAGGCTGAGTTAGAAGGAAATGAACACAACATGGCACCTGCAATGGCTTTGTCTTTGGGTCTTGAAGTACTTTCATATTTCTGTGCAGAATGCGGTCCTGTAAGGAGAGCATTCAACAGTTAAGAAGACAGAGACTCAGGCTTAGGTAGGGTCGATAAGATTTGAGAGGCAGTGATGGAGAGAAGGAAGGAGTGATAGGGGTCCTTGTGTCTGTTGCAGGAAACCCAGGCAAATAAATGGTATGTTTATACATATGTGAATACATGGTGAGACTCTGTATTAGTAGTGACCTATTGGAGATCTGAAAGTAAATGATCACTGTTTGTGCTTAGGACAAAGACATATTGAAGCCTGTCTAGTGAGAGAAGATTTTCACAAATGCTGAGAACTTGCCAGAAAGACCACAGGAAGACCACTCCTCAGCGGGAGCAGCAAATCATCATTGAAGAAAAATGTTCCATGTGAGCCTGGAACTGTGAGGGAACTCGACAGTGACTCCATCACTGACAGCACTCTGTCCTTCCTTAAGAATGACAAATAAACAGAGCGAACAGGCAGGCACACAAAGGAATACACCCGAAACTGCCAGGAATAAAAGGCAGTGAAACACGAGCCGTAGCGAGAACAGTGATCAGTGCCTTGGAAATGACTGAGAACTACTCGGTGATTTTATTAAAATGCTAGAGCTTTAAGCCAAATTCCTTGAATTTAATGAAAAATTTAAAAACAAAACAGGAAGATGAGTTGAAATTATACCAAAAAAGTACTAAAGAGAATTTCTAGAGCTAAAATTTTAACATATGAAATGAAAACACTTATCAAGGGAAATATGCATAAGATACTGTAGGAAAAACTGCTGTTCCTAAATAAATACCATTAGAATTTGTACAAATTGAGTCACAAAGTGGCAAGTTGCTGAGGTCAGCAAGTGGATCAGCACACAAAGTTTTCGCTAAAAAATATCTTTCCTGAAAACACTTTGTTGCATAAATAAAAGTACAAAGTACATATCAGGGGAAAGTTATGGTATTTTTATCTTGTACTCAAAATAGTTAGAACACAGTTCAAAGCTAAGAATACAAAAAGTTCAGTTCATAGAAAAGGTGCAAAACACCTACATTGACACTATCCAAAAGGAGACACATGGCTAATAACTGTGCTCAGAGGTCATCAAAAAAATAAGTATTGATCACCAGGTGTTATTCCTGCAAAATAGCTGAAACAAATCCAGTTTAAACTGTCACCAACAGCACCTTCATTTGAGAACAACTGGGTTCCTCAAATATTGTCACCACCGACAAACAGCTGCAGCTTTCCTGCAGCATCATAGGAAGTTTTTGAATTATTTTTTTCTGATTATCTGCCATAGAAATTAAAACATGCATTCAGATAAAGCTTACAGCTAAGTGTTTTCATTAACTTTCTCCATAATTTTCATGAACTAGAAAAAACTCCAATCTTTACCAATTAGTAAATGAATATAATATTATCTATGGGAAGACTATTAATAAGCACAACAGCATTGTTAGACGTCACTAATCACGGTGAGTAATAAAAAGAAGCGTACTTCCCCCCCCCGAAAAAGAAACTATTTCTGACAACAGACCAACAATATTGGTATATCCAAGCAAAATCCTGCCAAAGAATGCATATAGGAAAGTGTATTCTGTTAGCAGAAAATTTTAGATAATGAATAACTAGTTTATAGTGACAGAAAATAAGTCTACGTGTGTGTGTGTGTGTGTGTGTGTGTGTGTGTGTGTGTGTGTGTGTGCCTGTTGCTATATGTTGTTCTCCAGGGACTGTCTCCCAGTGACATTGACACCAATGAAGAAAATATCCCACAGTTACTGGATGAAGGTAGAGGAGATAGAAAGATCATATTTCTTAAAAGCTGAAATAGTACTTCTACTTTATGTTGCTTATTCTTTAATAAATATGACAAAAATAAATTATAAACATTTGTAAACACTTACATTATGAATTATACATTCTCATTCAGAAATAGCTAAATATACACCTTTTATGTTGTATGATTTTAACGTATTTCTTTTATCCAACAAACACAGTATTTTCTTATTCTATTTTTTCCTTTGAGATGGGTCTTTGTACATATCCTTGACTATTGTGGAATACAATATGTGACACTCTGTAGACCAGGCTGGCCTCAAACTCACAGAGATCTGCCTGCCTCTGCCTTCCGAGTGCTGGGAGTAAAGGAAAATGTATGCCACCACACCCAGCTAAATATTTTCATTTTGAGTTTTGTGTGATTTTTTTTTACCATTCTTTAGAATAAGCTCCCTCCTCACAGAGTTTAGAGAAATTTTAAATTTATGTTACACTTAGTCTTACTTTTTAACCAAGAATTATCTGTAATTAGTGGTTCATATGTCCCTTATGTCCTTATTCTCCCATTCCAACAATAGCTCCCCAACTTAAGGCTCTGCTTTGAAAGGTCACTGATTCAGCATCCTGAACTGCAGCTTCCGCCTGCGCACAGGGCTCTGCTGCCTACGTGCTGAACGTCAGACCAGAGCAGGGATACGCAGGAGACCTGAGGTGTAAAAAACGCACCAAGCTGAAGTACAGAACAAAGGTAACGGAAAGCGAAACTGACGACGGGGAGAAGGCAGGAGAACTGAGTGCTTTTGAAACGACTGTTTGGACTATTATTTTAACACTGCTTCTAAGGAGCTCATTTTGCTTAAAACTTAGAGAAATGGCAGTTAACGTCGTCTATTTTCCAGTACTAACTGAGTCCTACCCATCTACCTGGCAACTTGAATTACCTGGGAAGAAAACAATGCGAAGAGAGCATTTGCCGTGCTCAGCATGAGGCTGCCCTGAGAGCTATTGTGAAACCTACCAAGTTTCTCTTTAGAAAGGCAGTGCCCCAGCAGAGCTGAGCCTTGTGCATTCTGGGTGTTGCTGTCATTATGGCTGTAAGCCTGTCTGTGGATGACCTCTGGAGCAGTAACGAAAAGGTTTTACAACAAGTACAAAGGACCTTAGCAATAATTTGCCCGCAGTTTCTACATGATTCCGTAGCGTATTATGTTTTCCAGATTTTGAATTTTTGCATGTTTAGGGAAACGGGTGAATATTTTATTTAACAAACCAAACTTTAAGAGTCTTTCCCAGTGGTAGAATACATGTCCAAGCGCCCCCCGACACACACTTTTTTTCTTAAAAAACAAAGTACTATTAAGCACAAATCTAACAAACAGAAAGCCAAAATTAATGTGATAATATTGTCCCTGGAACCATTATTATTCTTAAAATGAATGCTACTACTTACAGGGATTATATAGCTGCAAATACCATGATGAAAAATTAGTTGAAAATGCATATATCAGGAGCAAAACAACCTAGTAGAGAGTATGGCCACACTAGAATTCTTGGAATAGATAAAAGAAAAGAAATAAAGCTTGAACAACGAAATCAGCTAGGGAACTTTCACAACTCTGTATCACAGCCCTTTTCTTAACAAAGTAAGTTTCTATTTTAGGAAAAAAGCAACACACTAGTAGTTACGGCTTATGGGTTTATGAAGACTTTCTTTTCCTGAGACACTAGCTAATCACTTTGTAAAATTTGCCACTCCAGGTTCTAGTCTGTAGTGATATTTTGTTTGTGCTTTAATAAATAAAGCTTGCCTGAAGATCAGAGTGCAGAGCTAAACCACTAGAGGCCAGGCTGTGTTGGCTCATGCCTTTAATCCCAGTACATGGCAGTCCTTTACCTTTAATCCCAGTACATGGCAGCCCTATGCCTTTAATCCCAGTACCTGGGAGGTAGAGACTGGAAGGGATGTGGCTGGGGAGAGAGGAATATAAAACAGGAGGAGGCAGGAGTTCAGATGCAGCCTGAGGTTTGATGGAAATAGATGTAGTCTGAGGTTTGGTGGAGGCAGTGCAGTCTGGAAATGCAGTCTAAAGCAGTCTGAGGAGACAGTCTAAGGACAGAATCGCCCTTTGGTCTGGAGATTCAGTAGAGGTAAAAGGTCTCTCTAGTGGCCGGCTGCTCTGCTTCTCTGATCCCCCAGCTTCAACCTCCTAATATCTGACTCTGGGTTTTTATTTTAAAAGACCAATTAGAATTCGTGCTACACTAGTCCACGCCTGATAAATAGATGGAACTGCTTGTATTTTGTGACAATATAATAATTTGTCTTAAATATAGTCGTTAATTTACAAGTACTTTAGGCCCAGATTTCATTCCCTAGCAACACAAACATAAAGGTGAATAAAACAGAAATAAATAACTCTCCTTTATATATGTATACATATAACTTGGTTTTGACTTCAGAGTAGTCAAGGAAAAGATGACATTTAAGTTAAAACCAGGACAAAAAGGAAGAATATTGTATATAGCACTGAAATGGCTAGATCTTTATGGGTCAGAATGTTACAGAGCTGAGGGTGGCTAGGTCATGCTGGGTCAGGAGAACAGCACAAAGCAAGAGGGCTGGATATCTGGGATAGCCATGATAATGAGTGTCGGCTGAAGGGATTCAAATGTTCAAACCATGATGTAAAGTCATGGGAAAGTCATGAGAGGGATAGACAGTATTTCTTGCACATTTTCTAGAGGCTGATACTACTGAGTGAGTGGTCTGAGGGAAGTTCCTCCAGTGATTCTGTCTCTGTGTTGGTTCCATTTGCATATCAATGATAGAAATCTGCAAACAGAAAGGGATGTATTTAAGGATGTTAATGACTGAATTTGTGAAGAGAGACAGAAGCAAATCTAGGGTAAGATGTATTTGGGGTGCTGTTGCTGGTTCTGTCTGTCTGTTTTCTTTTCCACTTACATAGTGACTAGAAATATACCAGATTGTGGGTAAAGATACAGAAAAATCACTCATTTTTCCAAGGCCACTCAGACACTAGTTCTAAAACTTAAAGACAGTTTCATCTCATAACCAAACTTGTATTCTGGGGCCACCACGAGTTTGCTACCAGTACCCAGCTCATGCTTGACGTTTCCCCCTTTCTACGGCAAAATTAGCTTAATGTCAATTTATGGTTTGGAAGGGTACGGCATCAATGTACTCTTCAGTAGGAAAACATTCACATAAAAGTATATTCATGCCAGGCTTCCCCCCCCCCCTTATAGGGAAGATTATCCAAGAAGTGATTGAAAAAGTACAACGTGATAAAGTCTTGGTTAGCATGAAATGCAGGGGGCCTGTTAAAATGGCATTCCTTCTTGAGATCCAAGTTTTACATAATTGTAGCATGGTTAATAAAAATCCAGAGACAGATATTGGGATTCAACCTAAAGGTCAGAAAAGCAAAACAGTCAGCCAATGACTTTTTCTCCACCTCAGTCCAAAATGGCGATCCTGCCTCCAGGAAGCCTCAGAATGAGAATGTAAGAGCTGTCTCCTCCTGTTTTATATTTTTCTCCAGTGCTGGGATTAAAGGCATGCACCACTACCACCTTGTTTCTATGGCAACTAGTGTGGCTATTGGTATTAAAGGTGTGTGCAACCACTGCCTAGTCTGTAAGGCTGACCAGGGCTACATTTTACTTTCTGATATTCAGGCAAGCTTTATTTATTAAATTACGAATGAAATATCATTACACGTAAGGTTATAATCATGGAAAGGAAAGCACTGTGTTTGTCCTTTTGGAGTTCTATGAGGAAGAATGTTGTGCGGGAAACACCTACCCTAGCTGCTGGCTCAAATAACATTGGGGACAATTGGAAGTTTTCTTCAGAAAAAGTAACAAGAAAGAAGAAATGTGATTGGGTCAGCGGAGCCTCTTTGTGCAATCATCATTAAGTGAAACACTCTTATTTTACCCCTCTAAGTAACAGAAGTACGAAAGAACACCTATAAACATTATTGCTGAATCCTGCTACCCTAACTTTTGTAAGAAGACTAACTTTCCAGTTAATCTGTGTGCTGTGGCTAAATTACTATCAAGTCAAGGCGAAACCCCAAAATATTATCTTCTCATAACAGAATGAGAGGTAAATGCCTTTTAAGTGAAAAGCTGTTGCAGTTTAAGAAAGAAAAGAAATCACTATATGCCAGTAATGGCCTAGTTCATATTTATAGTTATATTTAGAGATGCTTTTAGGATAGGCTGCTGAAGGGAATAGCTTTAAAATACAAGCCCATGAAGTTAACAAAATGACAAGAGTCCTCTCCAATTGGGAAACCCTTTCATCTAAGAGGAGGTCATGTGGTTCTTCATTTCATTATTTCTTCAGTGATAGATACAGGCTGTGCACTGTCATGTCCCAGGAGCTGTGCAGAGGCCATGTAGAAACATGCATGTGCTTCCAGGAATCTGTTTCTAAGTCATGCCAGGAGTGAGCGCAGACAGCTATGTTTCTTTATATGAAATGATGTTTATGGCCAGGAAGTATTCATTGCGGAGAACCTCATCTACCATACGATTTTCCTTGCAGACATGCCTAACTACTCAGTAATACATTGTGGCAGTTCTCCTGGAAGATTACATAAGGGCCTCTGTGAAGTGATGACCTCGACTATCTCCTGTCACCTCAGGACACATCACTTCAATCTGTTTGGATAATACGTGATTTGGGTCAGATATAGCTGAAGGCCTAAGAGACTGATATGGAATGAAAATCTATTCAGAATATAATTGCATATTCATGTGTATATGTATGCCCGTACATACGCACGCGTATGCAACTTCCTTCTGGCTGTTATTTAGTTATTTGAAACAATGCCTTTCTGTCCTTCTATGCACTTTGTGTTTTGACGAATGGGACAGAAATGTCAATGATTTATAGAAATCATTTTTATTTTCTTATAAGTAACCTACGTTTACTTATAGAAAGTCCTATTCCTCTATAATAGTAATGCTCATCAAATTGAGTCTGAAAGACTGTTTGGTATCCATTGGACCCTATCTCAACAACAACAAAATACGTTTTCATTTTGATATACCTTGTACATATAAAATGCAAATTTATAAGAGCAAAGCTTTATATGTTTTCACAAACAGAACACAATAAAGCACAACTGAGAACATGAAGTAGAACAATACTATCCCCAAAAGCCCCTCCCATGCCCCTTGTCAGTCAGAGACCTCTTTAACTCAATTAACTCAGGTCATGTCCCCTAACACCATAGATTAATTTCTTCTGTGCGGTCACTTTGTTTGAACTAAATCATGGAATATGTGTTCTTTTCTGCTTGTCTTGTTTTAATCTGACATGTCTTCAAGAACCATCACGTTTTTCAGTAAGAATTTATTTTTATATTCTTTTTGTTTATTGGTTGGTTTTCTAGGTTTTGTTGTTGATTTTGTTGTTTTCTTTTCTTCCTTCCTTTCTTTCTTTCTTTCTTTCTTTCTTTCTTTCTTTCTTTCTTTTGTTTTGTTTTTCAAGACAAGGTTTCTCAATGGCTTTGGAGCCTGTCCTGGAACTGCTTTTGTAGAGCAGGCTGCCACAGAGATCCATCTGCCTATGCCTCCCGAGTACTGGGATTAAAGGTGTGTGCCACCACCACATGGCTATATTTTAGTTTTTATTTTGATATAATCATTGAAAAAAAGTCCTTCATAAAAACTTTAAAACTTTATATACTACAAAATTACCAGAGTTATTTCAGTTTTCTTATATTCTCAAAAAAGCTAGGCAGTTTGTCTTTGTTATTTAAAATAAAATCAGTCTGTTCTATAAAACATAGTGGCATTTTTTTTACATTTACCCTATTACTATAAACCATATGTTTTGTTATTAAGATATGTATTTTGTTACTAATTTACAATAATTATGGCAAGTTTTTGTTTCATTGGATTATCATTTCTTTTGAAATAGTTACCAAATATATTCTTCACGTCAGGCAATGTGCATGTCTCTGGGGCTTAAGAAAACAATATATGGTTGCTGTCCACATTGAGGTCAGATCTTGATCATTTTCCCCGCTCTACTAAAGACTGTTACTTGATATTATTATCCTGAGACCTATTCTTGTGCTGGAATAGTCTTCTGGGTTCTAGTTTCTACTGAGGGTTAAATGCAAAGTTAAAAACATCTTGAGCACCCTCAGTAATTGTCCTCAGTATACATGACATTAAATTTAATATGACGAGTCTGAGAAGTAGAGAAGCCAAAACCTAATCCATTCTAGGATGAGCATCCTTGAATCAACCTTGGCTCTTCCATCTTCTCTCCTCTCTGCCTTCCACAAGAAGGAAAATTGGTTATCCCATAGGAAGTCCAGAAAGATTAAAATAGCATTGATTAATTTCACCTTTGCTGCACAGAGAAGATGAAAGGCATGGTTCTGATTGATGTCCTCTGGAGTTATGGTGACTCAGTATTGAATGGGCTGCAGGATGAGCCTCCAGGGTTGAGAGGGTATGTGCTTTAGTCATCTCTACTTCAGTAAACACATAAGCCAGAAACTCTTATGCCTACTATTCTTGCAGTTAAAGACAGAATTTATACCAACTGAGTTGAAGCCTCAGCTTCACATTTAAAACCCAGCTAATGAAGGAGGCTGATGTAACAGAAAATCAGGTCATTCCTATCATCTATCTATTTCTGTCATGTCTTGATTTCCCCAGCCTAGCAGGCTTCAGGTGCAAGTTAATTTATATTCAAAATAGATAGCCCAAATTTTACTGCTTTATCACGGATGTCTCCCAGGGCAGGCTAAAAGAAATCTTACTGGCTTTCTAAAAGCACACACACTTAGCTTGGAGGTCACCTGTCAATATCTCATCCGAATTCATGGATACTTAAAAGAGTGTGTCCAACTATGACCTTTTTTTGGCAACTATTGAAGAGGAAAATGTTAGCAAAAGGTGAAAAGTATTACTTATCTAGTAAAATTAGTATTAGACAGGGATTCTTAATTTTTACTCATCTTCCAATATTAGAAAATTCCCATGAATAATAGCTTTTAAATGCTTAAATATTTAAATTTATAAAAATAGAAATATCTTTGGATGCTTTGCATAATTTACAAGCAAGAAAAGCATTGCTTTATGTTCTTTTACACACTTGAATATTACATAATTTTAAACGTCATAAATATTGCTATACTTTAAAAGAAATCACTTTAAAATATAAAATAAAATTGTTCTTCACTAATAATAGGCCATTATAAGAGACAGAGGAACAGATGTGTCCCATGAGTTGTCGTGTGGTGCTACCTGGATTAGATCATTTATAATGAATCTAATGATTTCAAGAGATTACATGATATTCTGTTTTCTCTTTTGAGGCTACATAGCCCAAATTAGACTTCAACCCAAGATCCTTTCTTTTATTCAGCCTCCCAAAAGTAACATTATACCTAAAGATTAGCTTGAAACCCCATATGTTTTCATACTTAATAATGCTTTAGAATGTAGCAGAAGTTTTTTGCCTTTTGAGTGAACACAGATACATAGACAACAATAATCAAGGTAATCTTATTGCATATTATAGCTCCATGTTTTTCTGAACAGATTAAAAATGGTATCTGCTTCCCCTTTGGAAATATTGGCACTCCTATGTTTGGTATGCCGTGTAGTATTCTTAATGATAGCCTTACTGTCCATCAGCAGATGCACATGCAGAGAGAATATGGCATGTGCTGTGTGTCACACAGATATCTTCTTATTTGATAGATCTACACTATGATTACACTTTTAAAATGAAGAGAAAACTACACTGGTAACATGTTTCCCACACCTAAGGCCCAATACTGTGGAAGAGAAGTGGAAAGAGTCTAAGAGCCAGAGGATCCAGGACTGTGCATGAGACTGTGTCATGCAAACTGCCTGATTCACTTTCAGAAGCTATAGATCCTCACCAGCATGGCTGCCTAAACATGAGCTGAATTAGAGCAAAAGTGATCCATGGGCCCAAGTGCACATGAACATGCACAAAAAGAAGCTATTAAGCTTAGTAAATCTCCTTACTGCGTTGTTCGTCTTAAAAGCAAAACCTCTGCTATTTACTCTCACAGTGAATGTGTGAATGCATGCAATGAATTGACTCCAGGAAGCTTATGTCGAAAAACATAGTTAGAGAGAAAAGAATTAATAAAGTGAAAAATTAAGACTTGCTAGGGCTGCAGTAACAGTACTCACATATTGGTGTCAAACAACAGCTTTCTAATTTGGATGAGGCACATTCAACAAGAAGGAAAGCATGCCTGGTACTAGAAATATAACCAACTTCTTGGTGAGGTCATGCATCTCTGAAGAGCATCTACTACCACCACTTTGCTAGACCAGAATGATTCCTTACAGCAAATCTTAACCTTATACCCACAGAGAAGGGTGTCACCACTCATCAAAGGAGCATCTTTACAGCAAATGAAAACCACCCCCCTCCAAAGATAAGTAAATAAATAAAGCACACAACTGGACACAAAGCAGTGATCAAGGAATCAGGGGGAGCCTAGACTTGGCGGGTATATCTTCATATGTACCTCCTGCATATGTGGCTCAGGCACATCGTGGAACAGAGGCAGAAGACTGCAAAACAATCTCCTAGAAATGGTTGCATAAATGATCAATTTTGTGGGTGGGGCTAATTGGACAAAAGCAGTGTATTACATGACACACTGCAGGTCCTGATGCCACTAGGGTGAATGACCAGGTGTTGCAAAGACAGAGGATTAATATGGGTTTTTGTTTGTTTTGTTTTTAATTAATTTGGGGGGAGAGACATACTGTAGGGTAAAGGGCAGATATAGAAGAACTGGAAGGTGAGTGGGATTGGGGTGCATGATGTGAAATTTCCAAAGAAGGAATAAAGAATTATGATTTTTGGATCCCATTCCTTTGGGATTGGCTGCTCTTGATTTATTTATTCCTTCAGGAATTTTGGGGGGATAACCTTTATTTATTTTAAGATTGAAGTTTCCTTCTCGTCCACTCTAGAGTTCGATTTGTGTATAGATACTGCTTAAGTTCCTGAGTTATTTTTTATATTTAACATTTTCTTTGACTGAGGTATCCATTTTTTCCTTTGTCTTTACTGACTGAGATTCCCTTTTCTATCTCTTGTACTCTCCTGGTAAGGCTTATCTCGGAGGTGGAGTTTTTTGTTTGACTTTTTATACTTTTCATTTCCAGTTTTATCTCAGTTTTGGTTTCCTTTGATGGTTACTTTTCTACTTTCATTGAACTGTTTTTATCATTTCATTCCACTTTTTTATTTTTACAGACTTCTTTAAAAGTATAACTTTAAGTCCATGAAAATGTTCATAATATCTATTTCAATGTCTCAGGCTTCAGCTGAATTGAGTTTCTACCATAGTAGGGTTGCTGGGTTCTGGTGGAGACATATTGTCTTAGGTTTTAATGATTATGCTTTTGTGCTGGTTTCTAGGCATGTGGGTTTGTGATGATTGTGATTCAAGGTGCTGATACCTGGTCTTATCTTTGCTGAGTATTCTATTCCTTGGTGTCTCTTGTCCTCTCTGGATCTTAGAAAAGTATTGTCTGGTTGGTAATGCTTATGGGGTCCTGCCTCTCTGGGTCCAGGGAACAAAGTCTGCTAGGGACAGGCAAGAAAGAATGGGTATGAGTCAGAAGTGGCAACTGAGAGTCAGGAAGGAAGAGATCTTGATCTTCCAAGAGGTTCAGCAGAGTCCCAGGGAATGGAGGTAGGGTTGGAGGAGCGTCCGCTGCAAGTAGTCTGCTGTAGGACTGTGGGTGAGACTGAAGAGATTGTGTTAGAGGACTTGAAGATTATGAATCACTTACGAGAGTTCACACCCAATGTCACTCCTGGGGAACCCAGGCCTAGAGTGTTTCTAGGTATCAGTGCTTTACACAAAGTAGTGGGAGTGGACTAGAAGGGGGCGCTTAAGAAGTCGTCAGGAAGAAGGGAAACTGAGCCCACGAAAGTGTAGTAAAGTCCTGAGGGAACAGAGGTAGGACCATCGCTCAGGTTCCCGCAACTGCTTTCCCTTCAGGGCTGGGAATGAGATTGGAGAATTTGCAGTGGAGGATGGGAAAGAGAGACAAGATTGCCTACCTGATTCCTAGCACGGTGTGGCCACGGTGTTCACAGGGAGATTTTTTTTCTAGCTGTCAGCAGTTGACACAGGGAAGCCAGAATGGGCTAGAAGGGGATACACAGGAAGGAGGAAGCTGAATCTGCTGAGAGGTTTAGTGAAGTCCCTAGGGGATAAAGGCGGGAGGGGAAGACAAGACCCTGTAAAACGGTCGGCTGCTGCTGGCCTGGGGAGGAGACTGGAGATTTTGCAATGGAGGGCATGATGCGAAGCAGAGTGTGGATCGCCCACCTGACTCCCAGACCAGTGGGGCCTAGAGGTTCCTAGGTAGAAAGTGCCTCCAGGTGTTGGTGGCTGACACTAAGGGTTGGAATGAGGTGGAATAGTTGGATTGCAGTAGGTTCTGCAGCATCCCGACAGAATGGAGGCAAAGAAGGAAGATAGGGCCCTGAAGGCAGTCTGTTTCAGGGCTACGGTTGAAAATACCAGTGTTAATAATGCGACGATGTTTTTGAAACTTACTAATCACTCATTTTTTTTCCAAAAATTTAGTATTTTTCACTTGTTTAGAAATGAATTATTTTGTTCTTATTCTAATTTAAAGAAAAAATCACAGACACAGTTCATTTGGATCTTAGAATTCAGAAACAAATATGTTTTATTTAATAAGATATGTATTACTCAAAATTTTATCAAATTCTTCATTGAACACTTTAAAAATATCACTGCATAGTTCACATTGATTTACCCTCAATGTATTCTGTTTCTCCTGAGGCAAATCAGGAACTTTTTATGATATATTCCAATTCATACTTTGGTTTTTATCAAAGAGTACATCTTAGAATGCAATAATGCATTATATAATTTGATAAAATGTAACTGATGATATCTATAATTCCATTAGGCTTACTGGCTATATGGATGAGTTGAGGATATATGTAATATTTGTCTCTATAATGCAGAGGTGTGAATAGTTGGCCATAGGAACTTGTAGAAGCATCAGTAAAATACACATAGATCACTTTTCTTTCACGATATGGTTGGGGAAAGGGATACAGGGATTTAACAATGCCCCAAATTATGTCTCATGTTTCTTATCTGGGAAGGGACAGATTCTCATGTTAAGACTAATAAATAGTCTCAAATAAAATGAGAATTTCCTCTTTAAACTACACTTAGTGCAACATAAAATAAAATATAACAAATAGTTTTGTATGGATATACTACACTAATAATTGTACTGTACCTGCTTTGGTTTTCTCATTCTTTTCTCCATTACAAAGTTTTTATAGAGTGTTCAGCATCTATGAAGTAAGCATCCCTCATTTTTTTCTACATTGACAAATTTGTTCCAAGTGTCTGGACATCTGAAGTATGTCTATTAACATTTTGGACTCAGGGAACCTCCCTGATATTTCACTGTAAGAGATGGTCAGTGTTCCAGGTTATCTGGAGAGAGGACATGTCAGAACATCCTCTAAAACTCAGTGTCTTATTTTAAAGAGGCAACCTAGATTCTTGCTCTATACCTGCTCATATCAAAGTCAGCAGCTTGTGTGGGGGCAACTTTAAAGCACACCTTTAGTCCCAGTACTGGGGAGACAGAGGCACGAAGATCTCTATGAGTTCCAGGACAGCCTGGTATACAGAACAAGTTCCTGGATAATCATAGCCATACAGAAAGACTCTGTCTCAAAATAATAAATAATAATAATTATAGTAGTAGTATAAACAAAAACAAAACAAAGGAAGCAGCTTTGAAATACCTAGGAACCAAACTGGAGATTTCTTTTTTATTTATTTATTTATTTTTTTTCCTCCACATTTAATTTTTTATTATTGCATTATAAATAGTACCATTCAAAATTTCCACCTCCTCCGCTCCTCCCATTTCCCTCCCGCTTCCCCACTCCCCCTCCCCTTTTCCCCTCCAGTCCTAAGAGAGGGCAGGTTACCCTGCCCTGTGGGAAGCCCAAGGCCCTCTTGCCTCCATCCAGGCCTAGGAAGGTGTGAATC